>JAJIBD010013908.1:0-47202 GCA_021461705.1 Cryptotis parvus
GTGGCTATAAAAGAAAAAAATAAAATTGAAACTATTATGTATGATTGCCTTTTCCTTCTGTTTCTTTTCCCTACACACAATATTAATAGCTTTTCTACTTAACTCTATCTTTGCTTTAATACAACTTAGTAGAATAAGCACTACAAATTTATATATTATTTCTAAGAAATGATGAATATTTAAAAATGGAAAAGTCTTTTCCTCATTGTTTAGTTGTTTGCTTGTTTTAGTGCCACAGGGGTACCCGGGCTCTTCAGTAAGGGATCACTTCTGGCAGAGCTCAAGAGACCATATGGGATTCCAGAGACAAAACATGGGTCATCTATATGCATGGCAAGAAAATTACCCACTGTACTATCTCTCTGGCCTGTTTTTAAATTATTTTGAAGAATATTTTTTGTTTTTTAATATATTGACTGTCATGGAATAGAGAAAAATGTTTAGACTGCTTTTAATATATATAAATGTATATATACATGTATATATACATATATATTCCTATTCAATTATAAATATGATATTAAAAACATTGATTGCCTTGTACTAGTCTTTTTGGGAATCCATGCATATATCTGTACTGAGGGTTTACTCCCTTGGCTCTTTTCTCAGCAATTAGTCCTGGGTGACTCAGAGTACAATATGGAGTGCAAGGCATTGAGCTAGGGTCAGTTGCGTGCAAAGCAAATGATGCCGTACCCGACACACACTCTAGCCCCCTTTTACTTTCTATTCTGAAACAGAGAACTGAAGAGTTTTCCAGTTTTAATTTTTAAGGATAATGTGCAAATCAGTATAACAAAGATTTTTAAAAATGAACTAGTAAAGACTAGTCATCTAATGAATGACTATTTTTATTTTATTAATAAATAGTAAAACAACAAAATTATTGTTTAGTATTAATAACAAATAATCACTTGTATCACTTGTCTTCCCGTTGATAATTGATTTGCTCGAGAGGGCACCAATAGCATCTCCATATGTCCTGTCACATGCTAGTGTAGCCCAAGGGCATCTGCTGGCTCAGGAATATAAAGAGCCTCAAACCATTTCTTCAGGTCATGGGAATGAGGTCTATAATTGTTACTGGTATTTGGCATATCAAATATGACACAGGTAGCTTGCCAGGATCTGCCGTGCAGATGGGATACTGTTGTAGTCACCTCTAATCTCGAGCATTTATTGATGAACTGGACTGTGATAAACTCTTCTGCTGGGTGGAGCTCTGATGAGAGGGGAGTCCAGAAATGGACATTTTTCCAATAACAATAATAGTCAATAAAATTATTTACTATTAATTATAAAGAATATTATTATTTTCCCATGCTCGAGATGAGAGCCTTAATTCCATGACCTGAAGAATGGTTTGAGGCTCTTCCTGTCCCTGGAGCAAGCAGATGCCCTTGGACTACACTTGCTTTCAATAGGACATATGGAGATGTTACTGGTGCCTGCTTGAGCAAATCAATGAACAATGGGAAGACAGTGATACAGTGATTTTTTTCTCAATTGATGAAATTAATTATTTAGATAGAAGAGCATGGTGCATCCAGTTATCATTATGAATAAAATTAATTTGAAGACCTACTCACATTACTTGTCTAAGACACATACTTGTGCCAGGCATATTTGGAAATTATGTGAATCTACTCATATCCTTCATATTCAGGTGGCACTAATGATGCTTTACATGTTAACACATAATGATCAATGCCAGAACAATATTTTAATAAAGTCGGAACATTTCTACTATGAAGACTTGAAACAACTGTTTATTTTAATATGCAAGTTTTATCTATTCCACTCAAATCTGCTCCCAATCTATTCCATACAAGATAAAACGGAAACTCCTTAGTCTCTCAATGGAAGAAACAAAACAAAACCTAGGGCTGGAGAGATTGTACAGAGTGTATGGTGCTTGCCAGGCAAGCAGCTGGTACAGGTTCAATCCCCAGCATTCCACATGGTCCTCAAAGCACCAGTAGGTGTAATTCCTGAACGCAGAACCAGAAGTAACCAATGAGCACTGCCAGATATGACCCCAAATCAATAGACAGACAGACAGACAGACAGACAGACAGACAGACAGACAGACAGACAGACAGACAGACAGACAGACAGACAGACAGATAGACAGATAGACAGATAGATAGATAGATAGATAGATAGATAGATAGATAGATAGATAGATAGATAGATAGATAGATAGATAGATAGATAGATAGATAGATAGATAGATAGATAGATAGATAGATAGATAGATAGATAGATAGATAGATAGATAGATAGATGAAAATTTAAAAACAGAGAAAAAAAGAAAAACAAAACTTTAACTTTCTCTGGTAAAGATCCTTCTAGTGCAGATTGCTGTTAACTTGATCCCCATGTGCTCTTCTCAATTAGGTCTCTAAATAGAACTGTCTTCACTGTATCACTGTCTTCCCGCTCATCATCGATTTGCTCAAGCGGGCACCAGTAACATCTCCATTTTTCTTGTTTCATGCAAGTAGAGCACAAGGGCACCTGCTTGCTGATCACTGATCACTGTCTTCCCATTCATTGTCGATTTGCTCGAGCGGGCACCAGTAACATCTCCATATGACCTGTTTCATGCAAGTAGAGCCCAAGGGAACCTGCTTGCTCCAGGAACATAAAGAGCCTCAAACAATTCCATCAGGTCATGGGAATAAGGTCTATAATTGTTACTGGTATCTGGCATATCAAATACGACACGGGTAGCTTGGCAGGCTCTGCCATGCGGGTAGCATACTCTTGTAGTCATCTCAAAATCCAGCATTTATTGATGAACCACGCGCCGCCGGGCTGTGATAGGCTGGTCTGCTGGGTGGATTTCTGACGAGGGGGAAGTCTGGATGTGGAAAATGGAGGTCCTCATGGAGTGGGGGATCGTCTGGCTTGTTGTGAGGCTCTGCTGGGGTGGCGGGCCAGGGCTAGAACCTGCCATCCCTCCCGGGCACCTTTTTTCTCATCTTTTCACCACTAAGTGGAAGGGAGTCACACACTCTGGAGTGTTGTTGCGCCGAAGTTGTTCACCACGGAAAAGACAGGGTGGAAGGCGATGTTCTCTGTGGGCTGGATCAACTTCAGGGCTTCCTGAGTCGAGACCTCCCTGAAGTCAAGCCACTTGGAGATGGCCTCATCCCATTGGCTCCTCAGCCAAGCACATACACCAAATGTCTGAACCTGCGGTTCCTCTCTTACTGAGCAGGATTACCATGGCAACAACACATCATCAGTAGGGTAAAAATAACCTTTCTCACTATGGTCCTAAGCCCAGCTCATCGAGATCACAGCCTGGCTCATCGAGATCCACCCTGCAGCAGTCTTTTTTTTAAATCCGGCCCAAGTATGCTGAGCCCAAGGGCACCTGCTTGCTACAGGAACATAAAGAGCCTCAAACCATTCCATCAGGTCATGGGAACGAGGTCTATGATTATTACTGGTATTTGGCATATCAAATACAACACGGGTAGCTTGCCAGGCTCTGATGTGCAGGTAGCATACTCTTGTAGTCATCTCTAAATCCAGCATTTATTGATGTACCACACGGCCGCAAGCTGCCATGCGACCCAGGCTGTGATAGGCTGATCTACTGGGTGGAGTTCTGACAAGGGCAAGCCTGGATGTGGAAAGTGGAGGTCCTCATGGAGTGGGGGTTCATCTGGCTTGTTTCAAGGCTCTGCTGGGGTGGCGGGCCAGGGCTAGAACCTGCCATCCCTCCCGGGAACCTCGTGAGCTGCTGGGCACAGGGAGAGCCAGTAGCAGCTCTCCCCATGTCTGTGAGTCTCTGGATCAGCATACTTGGGCCGGATTTAAAAAAGACTGCAGCAGGGTGGATCTCGATGAGCCAGGCTGTGATCTCGATGAGCTGGGCTTAGACCATAGTGAGACAGGTTAGTTTTACCCTACTGATGATGTGTTGTTGCCATGGTAATCCTGCTCAGTAAGAGAGGAACCGCAGGTTCAGACATTTGGTGTATGTGCTTGGCTGAGGAGCCAATGGGGGAGAAGCTACCATCTGTGGGATTATGACTGAACACCTAAATAGAATATGAAAACTAAATTGTCACTTTCCCAACTTTTCTTTGGATGACCATGACTGACAAATGACTGGCAATCTGTCCTGGGACATAGTATTTGCATTTGCCTAAGAAATATTTGCAAGTAGAATCAATGAATGAACATTTGGATAAACATGTGTTTTTCTTGGTAACAAATATACTGCTTTAACCTCCTTTCTTCCTTTCTTTTCCTGGCATGAAAAGACAATCTTATGAACATGAAGAAAGGGCATTCAAATTTCAGATACACTGGTCCTATACTCTACCTATAAAACTAAGCTCCCAGACTTGTGTAAGAAAAATTAACATGTGCTATTTTGGTTAACATGAGTTCTATCTTTCTTGAAAAATGGTAACTTAACTGACATCCTCATTTTTCCCATGATTCTTTCCATAAAACTTTTTGTTTAAATAATGCTGGAGTACTTATGTTTTGCTAATCAGTTTTTCACAACCTTCATCCATTTGCATACTTTCTGCTCTCACACATTTTCCAATCTTTTCTCTATCCACTAACCATGTCTAGAACTGGCTGATAAAACCAATTATCAGGTCTTCCTTAAGACACATCACCCCAGAGCAATTATTCAAATTCTTCTGGAATTTCTCTTTGTTTTGAAGGTATTTCTATGTCAAGTTTCACAACTAGTATTGTCTCTTATTTATTTCTGTTCATAGTATAACTAATGAAATGAAATAAGTAAGAGTGTGAAATGATATGCAATACATTAGCTATGGATTTTTAGGGATATAGAATAAGACTCACAGCAAGCTAATACAATAAAGACTATCTAAGAGTAAAAATGAACAATACATGAATTGCAAAAAAATTCTACCTTATTTTGTTAGTCCTGAGAGAAAACTATAATACAAACTTGATTTCACTCGTTTTAGATATTAGATAAAGTGTAATGATGGTGTGACGTAATGATGTTGTGATACAAATATATGATACTGATTATGACAATTACAAAGAGGATGAGAAAGAATATTCCAATGAAATCACTTGTCACTTGTCTTCCCATTCATCATCGATTTGCTAGAGCAGGCAGCAGTAACATCTCCATATGTCCTGTCTCATGCTAGTAGAGCCCAAGGGCGTCTGCTTGCTCCAGGAACATAAAGAGCCTCAAACCATTCCATCAAGTCACAGAAATGAGGTCTATAATTGTTACTGGTTTTTGGCATATCAAATACCCTACAATATGGGTAGCTTGCCAGGCTCTGCCTTGAGCGTGGCATACTCTTGTGGTCACCTCTGATCTCCAGCATTTATTGATGAACCACGCGGCTGCTTGTGGGGTGCCAGGTTGTGATCAGCTCTTTGCTGGGTGGAGTTCTGACGAGAGGAGTCCGAATGTGGAAAACGGATACCCTCATGGAGTGGGGGTTAGGGGGGTCGTCTGGCTTCTTGCAAGGCTCTCCTGGGGTGGCGGACCAGGGCTAGAACCCACCATCCCTCCCGGTGCCTCGTGATTGGCTGGGCACAGGGAGAGCTGGCATCAGCTCTGGCTCATGCCTGTGGTTCTCTGGATCAGCATACCTGGGCCAAACTTGAAAAAAAGACTGCTGCAGAGTGGGTCTGGATGAACCAATGAAATACTTTACATGAATAATAAATTAATTCCAAATGATTGTTTCCAAGTTAACTAGAGCCAAAACTGAGTTCTACCATCCCAGTATTGAACATCAGAAATTTAACTGAGACTACCATGAATCTTTTCACTTGTAACATTTCCAAAAGTCCTACTTCTTTTAAATAAAGTCCTTTGTAGACATTATCAGAGTATTTTTATAGGATTCTGTCCCATTGGAGCTTCTTGGTCCCAGCACCAATTATATTTTATGGTGCTTCGTGGTTTTCTATTCTTGTAACACATTTTGTCAGAAATACCTATATCATTTGTTTATGACTAGAAAATAAAATGTTCCTTATACATTAAACTGTGTAAGTATGATAAAAGTTCCATAACTATGACTTTCCCAGTTTCAGAAATAAAGTCCTCTCCTTTGTCTATGAATATTTTTCAGGGGTAAATTTATATCCATTGAGTATGAAGTAAACCTCCACAAAGAACATTTTAGTATTTATTCCTACTCTAGCCATTTTCTTAATCAAAAATCGCATCTTGCTCAAGGCTCAACATTAGCACTAAACCACCTGCTGTATTTCTTGCACTTCTGTCTCATGCTACATGATTCCATGGTCTGATTCTGACTGATTATTGATATTCAATAATTTTAAAAATAATTTAATTCAAAATAATTTTAATAAAATGATACTCATTTTACTGGTACAAAAATATTCTTGCAAGAAAAAAATCAAGTGAAATACCATTTACCTAGAGGTTCCTTCCATATTTTAGGTATTAGATTACTTGTGCAAAACTTAATGAAAAAAAATTAAATATATGATTTCTGGAAATAAAATATGAATCATTTTGAAGCTATCAAATATCAGTAAGTAATTCATTTATTAGTAGCCAAAGTAGTCACAAATGGGCCCATTATATTGAAGTGCATATTATTGAAATTAAACTGTCCTCACATCTTTTATAATTTTTATTTACTTTGTTTTAGACAAAAGCAGTATTTGAAACTTAGATATTATCCCATTTTTTTTCAGAGTCTTCAAATACCACCCACAAATTGTTTTGGTAATATATCAGGAAATAGAACTCTTTTGCATGAAAAACCTCAAAAAAGAAATGCATACCCCATAAACTTCTGTAGAATGTAGCTGTACATCTCTGTCATGAGTATTTTTAAGTTGGATATTATTAATCGTTGAAATTATTGTTACTGAAATGGACCCAAGAGATTGCATTATGATTAGAACCAAAAGAACTAACATTTTAATGAATATATTGGCCAATGATGGAATAAGCTGTTATTCCACTGCCAACTTTTTGTTATGAACCATGTTATGCAATAAAATATGAGAGCCTCCAAAATGGACCTGGGCCTTCCCTGCCTTCTCTATCTCTTTGTATTAAATTACAGCATCTTTCAAATGATTTTTTGGTATGTGTGCTACTTTATCTTCATAATGAAGAAAAGAATTGGACATGAATTTTGGAAAAAATTATGGGCTCATCTGGACACAAATTGCAGATGATACATTCAAAATTGACAGTCCAATTCAGATAATGTTTATTTATTATTAATTGTTTTAAAGTTCTGTCATTTTCCCAGATTATTTTATTGTGCTTTACTTACACTCATCTAATTTTTTTCCCTATGGTGAGATGACTACTTTAACTTTTTTCATTACTTTCCTACTTAATGTTAAATAAAAATGCTGTAATTTGCTATTTTTTCTCCTGGATCCTTATTGTTTTATTTTCAAAATTACCAATGGGATTTGTGCCACTTATTTAGATTACAATATACTATATGAATATTTAATATAATAAATTTACTCAATCAAGATACATTTATGTGAGGCACAGTTCTATGCCAAAGAAAATCAAACAAGAGACTGTGTCATCCAACTATTCTAATATTTTGAAAATTATCAAAGATTTTATACTAAAAACAGTACTTTGAGCCCTTTTCACACATTAACTGGCAGGAGATAGAAATTTATTTAACATGTTTTCTATTTGTGTCAATAAGAAGTAGAAAAGTGATTTATTGGTAAATACTATAAAAGTAATATGCATTTCTAAACTTAGCAACATAGTCTAAATAGCACAGAACTTTGAAATAAGCATACACTCTTTTGAATATTGTATCTGCAATCTGTCAGATATGTAACCCACAGTTTCCCCATATACCAAGGTAATAACAAAGACCTTGAAAGGTTTTTGTAAGATCAAACTAGTATATGTGTGTAAAAACATGAATGCCTGTAGAATGAATCAAAGACCAGGCTCTCTTCACTTCAGGAATGACTTATTCAGAAATGAGACTACTACCATGTCAAAAATGTATATTCTCACCCTATGTTTTCCCCGCTGTCTCGTTTGCCAAGGCATCGAAAATCAGATGGGCTGGACATGTAATACGATTTGGAGATGACCGCTGACTAGAGCCGTTGCCAACTGGATCCCACGGGATGTCAAAAGATCACGTGGCCGCCCACCTACAAGATGGACAGACTTCCTTGTCAAGACCCTGAAGGAACGGTTTGAGGCTCCTCATATTCCTGAATCAACCAGATGCCATTGGGCTACATTGGCACGTGATAGTGTCCAATGGAAATGTTACTGGTGCCTGCTAGAGCAAATAGATGAATAACGGGGTTCAAGTGATCAAGTGATCAAGTGATGTTTTCCCCCAAAGGGACCAAGAATAATTGTCCAGTGAGGAAAGTGAAGCATTCCCTGGATCAAGTCTAAATTGACACTAATTTTCAAAGTCTCCCAAGCACATTTGGTATACCAGTTAGAAGTGGACTTGTTGAGATCAGGTGATTAACAGAATTTTAGCTTGGAGATGTCTCATAGTTGATCCTGAAAACCATCTCATGTCTTTCCCCTTGTTCAAGAGTGCATACTTTGGAAGGAATACCCAGTTGCCTGCAGAGTCCTCAGCTTTATTCTCCAACTGGAAAAAAATAAAACAGGGGAAGTATCAGGAGAGAAAAAAGGAAGTACTAGAACTGTCACTCCCTTCAAAAAGTGATAAGTGCCAACATCATCAGTTTGAAAGATGCAGGCGTGTGGGAATTAACTCAACATCTCCAGTCACTTATGTGACCTTTGTAAAACAAGATACATTTGGAGAATAACAGAGATTTAGGTGGCACCTTCCAATTATAGCTGTTGTACCAGTTATAATTTAAAACATTCCCTGATACCTTTTTTAATGCTTCACATCCCCTCATATTTCATTTTATTTTTAAATATTTTTACTATACCACCATGATATATATATATATAATTACAAAGATGTTCTTATTTGGGTTTTGGTCATACAGTGTTCCAGCACCCATCTCTCCACCAGTGTCCATTACCCACCACCATTGCCCCTCAATTCCCTCCTTCCTCCTCCAATCTGCCTCTATGGCAGGCGCTTTATCTCTTCTCTCTCTCTCATTCTCTCTCTCTCTCTTCCTTCTCTTACACATTGTGGCTTAATACATACATTTAGAGGTTATCATGTATATCATGTATTACTCAGACACAGATACACCCGTCAGAGCAGAAACCAGCTTTCCCCATTGAACCCCCTGCATTCCATGGACCACGAGAGGAACTTCCAACCAGAGTCCTCCATCCCGATGGAGCTTCGGAAGAGCCCAGAGAAACCCCATACCTTGCTGGCAGCGATCTTCACCATCCACACTCCGCAGCTCATAAGATCTCCACCCAACAGATTAATCCAGTCTCCAGTCTACTTGGATTTCTACTTGTCAGAAAACCAGCCTACAAGGACCCACCCTGCAGAGACCCTCCCTTCAGAGGAGAGTGTTTCAAGCCCAGGAATGCTTGAGCCACAGACACAGATACACCCGGCAGAGCAGAAACCAGCTTTGCCCATTGTGTACTGGCTGCTGCACAGCCACGCAATTTACCTCCAAATTACTGAGAATATTCTACCCACCCCTCTGAGAGAGCCCCACAAAGTAATGAGAGTATAGTGCCCGCACGGCAGAGCCTGGCAAGCTGTCTGATGTGTGTTCGATATGCCAAAACCAGTAACAAAAATGTTTATTTTCCTGACACTGAAAGATCCCTTAATATGGCAGCAGTAAGAAAGGCAAACAAGCAGTGCCTGATAAAATTTCATGGCCATCCTAGGCTGCCAAAACGAAGGACTAAAATGACTGTCTGTACTTTCAATGCACATATGCTGGCATCGGAAGCATATATTGAGGATCTGATGGTGCAAGCGCAAAAAGACCAAGTACGACATCATTGGTCTGACTGAGACGAGGAGGCGTCAGTTTCATCATTCTGTATTTGACATCCCTGGTACCTTTGTATGAAACACTTGTTCTTGTCAGTATTAAAAAAATAATACTGAAGGGCCTTGTAGCCTGAGTGTTTGCTTCACAGGCAGGAATCTTAGGTTCAGTTCCCAGGACTATGGTCTCCTCCCCAAGAACCACTGTGAGCAACCACAGAGCATAGAGCCAAGAATAGTCCCTGATCACTTCTAGGTGTGGGCCAAAGTAATGAATAAATAAATAAATTTAATTAAATCTCCACAGTCATAGTGGCCCCTTCTCTATCTGAACTACCCTTTCCCCAGCACTTGAGGCGGGTTTCCAACAGTGAGTCAATCCTTCCAGCTTTTGTTTCTACTGACCTTGGATATTAGTCTCATACTATATTTTCCTTATGTCCCACAAATGAGTATAATCATTCTATGTTTCTCTCCTTTGTCAGGTTCTCTTAATGATCAAATTTATCTTCTGATCTTAGAGCAAAAATTAATATTAAAAACAGATAAAAGCCTGCACTTTTCCTTAATTGTTAGCCTAAAAATAATCTTTTAGTTTTTCTCCTTTTTTAAAGTTCATCCTCTTTCAAAGCATAAACATAGTTTCAAAATACCCTTAAATTTTCTCTCTATTACAAAAGCAGACTCATAGACACATCACTCCCTCCCACTAGACCTGTTCTACCCATTTCTGGCTAAATCTACTAAGAGATACCAATCAACTGAAGTTCATAGAAACACTGGTCCCCATGACTGAGAACTCTGGGGAGCCCTCTGGAGGCAGGTAGGCCAGATAAAGTTATGGTTTTTGTCTACATTAAACCATATCAATATTTATGGCTTAGAATCATATCAACAGTTATGGCTTTTGTTTACATTAAAATATACTAAAATTAAAATAAAAAAAATAAAAGCATACACACACTTAGAAATTCATGACTTTAATGGAAAATTATAGAAGTTCAATGGTTGTGGTGGAACACAGTAACCTTATGCATCAATACATAATCTTTAACACTCTGGAAACAATATCACCAAAACTATAATAAAACTTTTCATGAAAACTTGAACTTAATATTATTACATAAATAAATACATGCCTAAAAGTTACACACACTGACAGAGCATTTTGGAAAACTCAGGTTTTAAATTATAACCCTGTCCATTAACAACCAACATGTGCAAAATAGTCATCATATCCCTATTAAAATTTTGGAATAAGTAGTACC
This sequence comes from Cryptotis parvus, assembly GCA_021461705.1. Taxonomy (NCBI): domain Eukaryota; kingdom Metazoa; phylum Chordata; class Mammalia; order Eulipotyphla; family Soricidae; genus Cryptotis; species Cryptotis parvus. The sequence continues at coordinate 11,201 of JAJIBD010013908.1, forward strand.
AGTCAGATTTCAAGAAAAGCTGTGAAGACTAAGATGAAGTGCTAGCAAAATGCATTTTGGATTTCCTCATTTTCCTAGCACAAAAGACTAGCTGAAGAAAGTTGATAAGAAGAGCTTTCTGTCAGTTGATACTGATATTGACTATTAATAAATTAGCCAAAGTGTGCATTTGTGTCATTTTCAGCATCATAATTAATGCTATACCAGAAAATCTCTGCCTGGTCAGATGGAGTTCTAGGACAACATTTTTCTGCATTCTATGCTATAACACTCTGTGCTGCAGCCAAATTCCAGAGCTACATCACTTCCACATGCAACTGTTTACTCCTCCTCAGAATGTCACATCAACATGACCTTACAGAGGAGGTATTTGTTTGTCTGAATCCTTAGAGCAAGATCTTCTCTGTGGCTGGGACATTATGAATTGTTAGTAAATATAAAACTAATGGAGAAGAAAAGATGAAAACAGGATCACAAACCAAAAGAATAGAAAATTAAATTAGGAAGAAAAAGAAGGGAAACAAGAAAAGAAGAAAGAAGGAAGGAGGAAGAAAGGAAAGATGCAAATATGAACATTTATTAAACGCTTAATGTTTCAGGCAAAATTCTAGCATCTATATTTTACATATTAATTCATATGCTATTTATACTACCCTAGAAATAGGCACAATTATTTTCTCTGTTTTTAAGACAATAAATCTTTACACAGTAAAGTAACTTATAAAGTTAGAACAGTTATTCAGTGGTAAAGATGGGATTTGAACTCATGAAGTTTCATTTTGAAAACTCACATTTAACTGCTACATTCTATGAGATCCCTATAAAAATCCCAAACAGTTAAATGTAGTAGAGAAGAGTAGAGAATTAGAAGAATTTATTCAATAAACATTTTCTTTGGTAAATATTTATTGAACTAGAAGGAATATTTATTGAGCTGTTCAGGGAGACATGACTTCTATAGTAAAATAACTCACAATTTGGTGGAAGAAAGAAAAGGTTGTGAGAAGCATGGTTTGGGAGAAATGGCCAAAGAGGGAAGTAATTGGAGCCCAAGACAGAAACAGAAACCAAGAGGGAAACAGTTAAAGTCAATTGCAACATAGCATGTACAAGCTTATAAACATAAGCTAATGTCCATAAGCCTATGTACGGCCAGAGCAAAATGTACTGGCACTTCAATTAGTAAGAAAGGAATACACAAAGGTTAGGATTAGAGTAACAATTGTCAAAATTGTTCATCAGCATTTCCTATTTTTAAAAAAGCTTCTTATGAGTTGACACCTAATTTTAAACTTGAAAAACTTGATGCTATCAGTGAATCCAGAAAGAGAACAAAGCATGAAAAGCAAGCATGAAAAGACTTCTAGGTTTAAATATCCAGGAATCTCTATGTCATAATATAAAAGTAAGAGTAATTTGACTATGTTGGCAACACTTACAACCTTTAGACAGAAGGATTGCTGAGGTAATGTGTTTAGCAGAGAACAGTAGAGAAAGGGACCATTTTATATCTCATGTGACGGAGTTATGAAAAAGAAACAGAGTAGGCTTAGAAGAAAGAGAATCTACCAACCAAACTAAGAGATTGAGTCTGTCAAAAATACTATGGAAATAGTGCCAAGACTCATCAAGAAAAATGGCATTTTGACTAGATATCAAATGTCACCTAGAAAACATAACAAAAGCACCCAGGAATTTGCCTGCTAAGATATATTTGAGGTCTAAGTCCTATTTGGAATCTGATGAAGAGAAGAAACATGTTTTTTTTCCTTGAGAGGAGAGAGAGGATAAAAGAGGAAAAAAATGAATTTACCAGTGATTTTAATAAAGGGTGGAGGTTGAGGATTAATCTGTGTGCTAGGAAGTGAATAGAATGCTAAAATATCAGTAGAATCACTAATGGTGTTTGTCAGTATTAAAAAATAAATTAGCACTGAGGGGCCTGTTTTTTTAACATACACTTAGAGGTCATCATATATATCTTTTTGCCTGTATTTAATGCTCAGTTTTAGGTTGATATTAGCACTTCTTTTTTTAATATTTTATTATACCACTGTGAGATATACAATTACAAAGATGTTCATAAGATATTCATATTTGGGTTTTGGTCATACAGTGTTCCAGCACCCATCCCTCCACCAGTGCCCATTTCCCACCACCAATGTCCCAGATTCCCTCCCCCTTCCCTAGCCTTCCTCTATGGCAGGTTCTTTATCTCTTTCTCTCTCTCTTTCTCTCTTCCTTCCCTTACACATTGTGGATTACAATACACATTTAGAAGTTATCATGTGTATCCTTTTGCCTGTATTCAATGCTCATTTCTAGGTTGGTATTATCACTTTCGACAATTATAAGCATTCTCTGTTCCATTCTCTGTCTTACCTAACCTCTTAGTCCCACACGTTTGTGATAATTTCCACCTTTGACAAGACCTGCTGATCCATGTTTTGCCTGACCTTGGATATTTGTATCACAATATGTATGTATATATATTGTATACATATATATGTATGTCATGCAAATAAATGCAGTAATTCTATATCTGTCTTTTTTCCTTCTGGCTAATTTCACTCAACATGATCCTGAGGGGCTTTTAGTCTGAGTGTTTGCTTCACAGGCAGGAACCTCAGGTTCAGTTCCTAGCACTATCGTCCCCTCCCCAAGAATCACTGCAAGCAACCACAGAGCCCAGAGCTAAGAATAGCCCCTGATCACTTTTGGGTGTTGGCCGAAATAATGAACAAATAAATAAATTTAATTAAACCTCCACTGAGAGAAAATGTTCAGCCTCTATGGAGAACAGTCTGGGGAGTCCTTGAAAAACATTTAAGACTGAATCTTCTCTATGACTCAGTGATTCCATTCTTTCCAATCAGTTCCAAAACACATGAAAAAAAATATTAAAAAAAAACATATAAAGGGCTGAAATAATAGTACAGTGAGTAGGGCGCATGTCTAATGTGAAGCCAAATCACATTCAATCCCGGAATCACATATGGTTCTAGAACTTGCCAGAAGTGATCTCTGAGTGTAGAGGCAGGAGTAAACCCTAAGCATTGCCACCTGTGGCCCCTCAAACCAAGGCAAAGAGATATGTACATACAGACATACACACAACAAAGCAAAACAAAGAAGATATGTGTACCTACATTTATTGTAGCATTTAGTACAACAACCAAGATTTGGAAATAATGCAAGCGTTCAGCTGTTGCAGGACTCCTAAGGGCTGCTGCATCTGCTCTGGATTGCCTCCCGCAAATCCGTAGATAAGGGGGTAGTCTAAATGTGGCAGCTTATCCGACCATGTATGCTGTACTAGCTGGTATAAATATTCTCCCATGCTATCCACAATCATCGTGGGACTAGCTAGATCTTACCAGCATATTAGCCTGGCCACGTAGGACACCTAAGTAATTAGACCAGAGAGAAATGCTGTTTGCTTCCAAGCAAACAAGCATAGCTCCCTGATATACTTAAAGGCAACTGAAATATAAAACTACAATGAAGTAGAGGAGACTTGTGAAGGCTTGGAGAAATATTTAACTGGCATTGGTGTTGGTCTTTGGTACAGTGACATGCCATCTCAGAAACCCCCTTCTCTACATTACAAAGGCATTCCCGGCTCAAAACATTAGCACAGTAAAGGCCCTAGGTGAGATGCAGGGAGGGATTACCTAAGGGCATTGGACCCTCCCTGCTTTCCATAACAGTGGGAGGAAGGTCTGAGTTACAGGGATATAAACTAGCCGGTTCCCGCTCTCCCCTCCTTCTTCCTTGTGGGATTTCTCCTTGTGAGCGTTCATTCCCTTGGAAGCTTTTACACGTGGTGGTCGCCATCGTGGCCTACACGTGGCTGGGGTTCTAGCCTGGAATCCTAAGCATCGGGTTTTTCATTTTGCTGATTTGTATGCCTGAACCTGTGATAAGTAAAGCCTTTTATTTTATTTTATTTTATTTTTTTTTTTTTTTTTTTGCTTTTTGGGTCACATCCGGCAATGCTCAGGGGTTACTCCTGGCTCTGCACTCAGGAATGACTCCTGGCGGTGCTCGGGGGACCATATGGGATGCCGGGGATCGAACCCCGGGCCCGGCACAGGCCGGCCGCGTGCAAGGCAAACGCCCTACCCGCTGGGCTATCGCTCCAGCCCCAAGTAAAGCCTTTTAAAACTGCATCGGATTCCTGAGTTTTCATCCGTTCCTCGCCCGGCTCGGAGGTAGAAGGGAACTCGCTTCCCGGCACTGTCAGGGACCCGGCGGAGCGCCCGACATTCAGCAACATGTAAATTAATGGGAGGTTGTCGCGTGAGCACATGGAGTATTATGCAGCTGTAAAAAAAGGCAAGTCTGAGACTCTCAGACATGGGCAGAGCTGCTACTTGTTCTCCCTGTGCCCAGCTGCTCATGAGGTGCCCAGGAGGCACAGCGGGTTCTAGCACTGGCCTGCCACCCCAGCAGAGCCTCACAACAAGCCAGGCGCCCGCCCCCCCGACTCCATGGGGGCTGCCCTTTTCCACATCCGACTTCTTTCGTCACAACGCCACCCAGAAGACCAGGCTATCATAGCCCGGCTTGCACAACCGCTAGCCTCTATGCGGTTCATCAATAATTGCTTTATTTAGAGGTGACTGCAAGAGTATGCCACCTGCACGGCAAGCCTGGCAAGCTGCTTGTGTCGTATTTGATATGCCAAATACCAGTAACATTCATATTAGGTCATTCCCATGACCTAATATAATGGCTTGAGTCTCTTTATGTTCCTGGAGCAAGCAGATGCCTTTGGGTTCTACTAGCATGAGACAGGACATATGGAGATATTACTAGTGCCCGCTCTAGCAAATAGATGATCAACGGGAAGATAGTGGTAGTGATAGTGAAGAAAAGGCAAAAGTAAACATTCACTGTAATAGGAAAGAAACTAATTAGTGTTATATAAAGTGAAATAAATGAATGGGAGAAGAAAAAATACCAGATGATATCACTAATCTGTGGAATATAAAGGAAAAACTAGGAAATAGTATGGAATAATGGGATACCTTCATCCCTGGATTTCAAGTCCAACTTGAAGGAGTGATAGTACAGTGGGTAGCAGTCTTGCTTTGCAGGATCTAAATTTGATACTTGGCCCATATGGTCCCCTGGGTATCGCCAGGAGTGAGCCCTAAGAGCAGAGCCAGGAACTAAGCCCTGAGCAGCATCATTACGTATATCCCTCCTTAAATATAATATATGTGTATATATATATATATCCTTCCTTTGATATATATATATATATATATATATATATATATATATATATATACATACATATCACTGTCACTGTATCACTGTCTTCCCGTTAATCATCGATTTGCTCGAGCGGGCCCCAGTAACATCTCCATATGTCCTGTCTCATGCTAGTAGAGCCCAAGGCATCTGCTTGCTCCAGGAACATAAAGAGCCTCAAACCATTCCCTCAGATCATGGGAATGAGGTCTATAATTGTTACTGGTATTTGCCATATCAAATACAACACGGGTAGCTTTCCAGGCTCTGCCGTGCAGGTAGCATACTCTTGTAGTCATCTCTAAGTCCAGCATTTATTGATGAACCGCCGGCCGCTTGTTCATCAATAAATGATGATTCAAGGCGGGCTGTGATAGGCTGGTCTGCTGGGTGGAGTTCTGATGAGAGAGAAGTCCGGATGTGGAAAATGGAAGCCCTCATGGAGTGGGGGGTCGTCTGGCTTGTTGCAAGGCTCTGCTGGGGTGGCGGGCCAGGGCTAGAACCCGCCATCCCTCCTGGGCACCTCGTGAGCAGCTGGGCACAGGGAGAGCCAGTAGCAGCTCTGCCCCATGTCTGTGAGTCTATTATATATATGTATATATATAAATATATAAAATATATATTCTATAATATATAGATTTCTTTATATAATATATATTATATAATATATATAAATTCCTTTGATATATAAGTATATAATATATATATTTTACATAAGTATATCTGAGAGAAAATGTACAGGAAGAAAGAATGGAGGAAGAATGGAGGAATATAGATCTGGTAGAGTTTAGGTACAATAAATTTGTATCTCAATACCAATGTTGTAACTATTTTACCTAAAAGTAAACATAAAGTATTGAAGAAAACAAAGGCTGTTGATCAACTAAGAAGACCCAGCTAAGACAAAATAATTTAGTTTCTGGTCACAAAACTGTTTTCATCTAATACCATTCACAGGTAGTAGATGTCACCATCTAGTACATGTCACCATTCAGCAGGAATGTAGGAGGCTGATATGATAGGATGACTGAATTGAACAAATTCAGAAGTGGCACATTAGGGATGTTCAGAAAGAAAAAATACAATTACTGAAAAAATGAACACTATTACCTATGAGAGGCTCTGAAGAGGATGGTGATTCAAGTAATCACAAGTATTTGTGAGTGCCCAATATGTGCTCAACTCTGTCAAGCACTGAATAGTCAAAACTGTTTGTCCCCTACCCTTATGCTGCTTACAGTGTGAAAAACGGAAAACATAAGAGGACCGAAAGACAAAGTCATTTGGTGGGTACTCTGTTAGAAGAACCCATGGGAAATGATGTGATTTTAAGCAAAGGTAAATCAAACTCAGACCAGAGGAGGAGAAAAGAAGAAAGCTTTTTCTTGTGAGCCACACTGAGATATAGCAAGTTGAATAAAGTCTAGCTAAGGACTTCAAATGTGGCATAAAAGAGGCATCTGACGAAGCTTAAAAGATAACAAGAACCCAATTATGATAAGCTTTATAATTGATACTAAGAAAATTTAATTATATCCCAATTCTCTCTCTTTCTCCAAATTATTTCTGTAAGCAAGGATGAACTGTTGGAGTACACACCCTTGTCATGGCTGCCCAAAGCCTCTGCAGCTTGCCTGGAGCTATCTCCAGGCAAGATAGCAGATTCCATATTTGAAATTGTATCGTATTGTATCGTATAGTATAGTATCGTATTGTAATTTATATCCTCTTCTAAGATTCAATTCTCCATACAGTCACACATTTTCCTAGGACCTTATAATTAAAAGCCCCAACAAATTTCCTCCTTTGCCAATCCAGGTTTCAAGATGGAAGAACTACCAATCAGAAACCACAATCTCCCGTAAGCAAAATAACCCAAAAAATCTCTGGTACTCATACCCATTTACCCTTAACTTCATCAGGACCTTCAGCAGACTGACTTCTCTGCTATATTGCAATCCACTCAGCAATCTAACTTGGCTTCCAGTCCCAGTCTGATCTCCATGGTACATCATTTCCCATGATAATAGTCATTACCTTTTTTTACTCAAAGCTTAAAAGATAACTTATAATTGATACTAAGAAAATTTAATTATATTCCAATTCTCTCTCTTTCTCCAAATTATTTCTGTAAGCAAGAATGAACTGTTGGAGTACACACCCTGGTCACCGCTGCCCAAAGCCTCTGCAGCTTGCCTGAGCTATCTCCAGGCGAGATTTTAAGCCTGGAGGTCATATTGTAGATGGGGTCAGGAAGAAAGTTTGAATCTGTGACTCTATATGGCACAGTTTCTTACCATATATTCTATGTTAGATGGTATAAATATTTCCTTTCGTTCTACCACAGATCCCCTGTGGGAGTGGACAACTGTTACCAGTATCCATCTGGCTATGTTGGATCTTTAAATAAAATAGCCATAATTAAATCAGAGATAAATGCTGTTTGCCTTCTTGCAAGTGAGTGTGGCTCTCCAATAAATCTAAAGGCTAGTACCCAGAACAACAGTGAAGTAAAAATAAAAACTTGTGAAAGTTTGAAGCTTGAATAAACATATACCTAGCGGCAGAATATCCACAGTATATATGCCTTTTGTATTAATCCTGAGATAGGTAACCTCAGATGCCCTTCCCCCAGTCTACAGAGACTACTTCATTTGGTCAGATCGTGAAACTATCTGCATCTAACTGGAAAAATAAGAATGTCTACATACTTCTTGAATTGGTCTATATACAAGTTCTTGAAATATGTAAAGCAAATATAATAATATGAAGTAAAATTTCTGAGCAGGTGAACAAGCATTCAGATACTATTCTTCCTCTTAGCGATTCAATTCTGTCATGCTGTAACAGCTGGAAAGCGTTTCAAAGCAGCCACAGCATTCGGGTTCCCAAAGACAGCAAAAAGGCTGCCCTGTGTGGCAGAGTTCAGAGGAACTGCCCAACAAAAATGTCAATTTTTGAGATAATACTTAGTGGGAAAGGAAATCTTAAAGATGTGTTTTAGATAAAAGCTATTTCATTCTGGCTGATTTCGCGTTAGTTTATAATATTATAGAATAATTAGGAATATAGACTTACACCTGCCAAATGCATGTACCGCACCACGCCCTCCACATAGATTAGAGTACCTCATCTGTCACTTCTGTTCAATCGAAGTCTTCCACGGGTTTCCTTCAACGCATTTCACTTCTTCCCTGGATAGTTTTCCTTTTGTTTTTATTATTGTTATTCATATATGTTTTTTTGTTTTTATTAGTTATTTATTTACTTACCTATTGCTCACATAATAGTGATAAATCTGGCATTTTTCTTCTCTTTCTGACAATATTTCATTTAATATGATCACCTCAAATTCCAAATTCCATTCATTTGTCACATATGTCAGGACTTTGTCTTTTCTATATTTGTGAAAAATTAAAGTTAGAAATACATGTAATTTATAAATTCTACTTCCGATATTTATATAAAGATTATTAAAACACTAATTTGAGGGGAAGGAGTGATAGTCCAGCAGGTAGGGCGTCTGCCTTGCACACGGCTGGCCTGTGCCGGCCTGGGTTAGATCCCCAGCATCCCATATGGTCCCCCAAGCACCGCCAGGAGTAATTCCTGAGTGCAGAGCCAAGAGTAACCCCTGAGCATTGCCGGGTGTGTCCCAAAAAGCAAAAAAAAAAAAAAAACAACAACAACACTAATTTGAAATATATATTCACAGTCATACACACATGCATTTCCTATGTTTAATGCAGCACAATTTATAATATTTAAGATAAGAAAACAATTTAAATGTCAATCAAAATATGATTCCATGGATAAAATATGGTTTATTCAAAAGTAAATGTACTCATTTCTAGGAAATTTTGGTAGCATTAGCAGGCAGTAAAGCATAATACATAAAGCTAGGCCTGTTTTATCCATGTATATACATGGGGACTCTTCCAAATACTAGACAGTAAAGTAGAGAGAGAGAGAGAGAGAGAGAGAGAGAGAGAAAAGCTCAAAAGTAGTTCAATCCTCTCCTTTTCTTCTGCCCTCTAAGTCTTTCAGTTCTGTTCTACACATGTGTAGCCCCAAAGATCCAGCATTTGAGTAAAAAAAAAAGTAATGACTATTATCATGGGAAATGATGCACCATGGAGATCAGATGGGAACAGGAAGCCAAGTAGATTGCTGAGTGGATTGCAATATAGTAGAGAAGTCAGTCTGCTGAAGGTCCTGATGAAGTTAAGGGTAAATGGGTATAAGTGAGTGCCAGTGATTTTTTTGGGTTATTTTTGCTAATGGGAGATTGTGGTTGCTGGTTGATAGTTCTTCCATCTTGAAACCTGGATTGTCAAAGGAGGAAATTTGTGGGGCCTTTAATTATAAGGTACTAGGAAAATGTGTGACTGTATGGAGAACTGAATCTTAGAAGAGGACATAAATTGCTTCTGGGACTCTTATTTTACTTAACATGGTTACTTTTTGCATTTTGAAGCATGTTGGTTGTGGAAATTTTTTCGTCTGCACACAAAATGAATGACAAAATTGAAAAAAAGTCAAATAATAATGAAATGTTCTCATAGGTACAGAATACATATATGCATACATATATAAACATGTATAGACACTTGGAGTGCCTAATTTTCAGGAAAAGTTTAGTTTTTCTATATTAAATATGTCTTTGCCATCAGAAGTTTATTAAGTTTATCCTATTTTAAAAAAACAGCAATACTATGACTGTTACTAAAATCTCCCTTTTGTGTTTTATTTCCAAGTCTCTAGTCCCTAAAATGGAGGTCAGAGTTACACCCAAGGCTCCTGATGGCCTGGATCAGATACTCTATATCTATCACCTGTGAATTCTCTGTGCCTCTAGTTTCCACAGAGTCTTAATCTCACAACTTTAAAGACCCAAGATTTATGTGGCCATAAGTGAAACAGTTCTTCTGGAATGAATAAGATCTAAAAGTTTAGAAATCCTCAGGCTATTCTCTAAACAAAGATGTGGGAAACTATTAATGTTTATATTGAAGATTCCTAGTGTTGGCTTTCTTTTTTCTTTTCCTTTTTTTTCTTTTTTTTGTCATTGTGGGATATGAATGGTTTTAACTGATGCACTCTGTGTTACAACCCTCAGGCCGCATTCTCCCAACTTCAGAGGTGGATGGAGAATGTATATGGCAGGGCAGCCTACCTACCTGATAGAAAGAGGACTAATATTCACACATCCATACACATGCACCCTTGTGCATTTGTGTGGCATGCATGAGCAGGCACGGGTGTGCATGCACACACACACACACACACAACTTCTGAATCCTTATTATAACATAGACATTCTGGAAAGGAAGAAGAGAGTGAATAGGTTTACTCTTTGTAATATCTGTCAAGGTTGACTTATTCATTCTGTATGATAGATTGGAGTCCAAGGCATCGCACAGAAATATTTTATTTTTTTTCATTCAAAGAGAAAAAAATGAACCTTTAATTTGAGGAAAATTTTATTTGTTTCTAGCCAACCCAGCAGTGCTCAGGGTTTACTCATGGCTCTGTGCCCAAGAATCACTCCCAGTGGGCTCAGGGAACCCTGTAAGTTGCCAAGAACCTAGTTCAGTTTGACCATGTGCAAAGTAAGTACCCTACCAGCTATACTGTCACTCAGAACATATTTTAATTTATAATATTAATCTAATTATCATCAAATTAATGCAGCCAAAAACTATTAGCACAATTCAATGGACAAAAAGCATACACAGACCAAAGGAGATGGTGCTTTTAAAAGACATCTTCATCTGGAAGCAACCAGAGTGCCCGAGAATCGATGACTGGATAAAGAAGCTTTAGTACATCTACACAATGGAATACTATGCAGCTCTTAGTAAAAATAAAGTTATGAAATTTGCCTATAAATGGATGGACATGGAGAAGATCATGTTTAGTGAAATTAGCCAGAAGGAGAGAGACATATAGAATGACTGCATTTATTTGCATGACATAAATATATATGTATATATTATGATACTAATATCCAAGATCAAATGAAACATGTATCAGGAGATTTTGTCAAAGGTGGAAATTATCACAAATGTGTGGGAGTCAGAGGCTAGGTAAGACAGAAAATGGAGCAGTATGCTAACAATTGTTGAAAGTTCTAATACCAACCTAGAACTGAGCATTAAATACAGGCAAAAAGATACACATGACACCCTTTTAATGTATGTTCTGCAATCCGCAATCTGGAAGGGAAGGAAAAGAGAAAGAGTTAGAGAGAAAGGGAAAGAAATAAAGAACTTGTTATGGAGGCGGGCCTGGGGAGGGGAGAGGGAACCGAGGACGTTGGTGGTGGAAGATGGGCACTGGTGGAGGGGATGGGTGCTGGAACACTGTATGACCAAAACCCAAATATGAACATCTTTGTAATTGTATATCTCATGGTGGTATAATAAAATACTTATAAAAAAGTAAAGGTCATCTTCTCCTGATGCCTATGTGTTTGTTAGTCTGATGATATTCTCTTGAAGACAGTATCTGAGCCAAGGCTCTCATTCAAGAACAAAATGCTAATAAAATCAGCATCTTGGATCTCATTCCAAAAGAATTCAAGTTAACTTGCTCCAGAGAAAATCATTGCTTAGCCATCAAGTCATCTATTAAAGGCATTATTTAATGGCAAAGTGAGATTAGACATAAAAAAAGACATACTTCAATATAAACTCATTGTTACTATTGGGCTAAATGACTAGGAATTTCATGCAATTGAAAAAGAGAGAACTAGCGGGAGTCACTGGGAATTCGTCAGATGGAGTCAGGGTTCGGCCATTCCCCTCTCCATTTTGTCGAGCCTGGTGGCCCCGCCCAGGAGCTGCCCGGGGCCATCGGCCATAACATGAAGAGGCTCACAAGTGGCTGGGGAGGCTGGAACTCCGGATCGCCCGGGCCCAGCTGAAGAGGGGACCCCCAGGAGGGCAGATGGGTTTTGGGAGTGGGCCCATCACTTCTGGGGGTCCCAGAAGCAGCCGGATGAGACTCGCCCATCACACTAGCCACCATTTTCACTGTCCGGACGCTGGGGAAACTGCCTCACGACCAGATTAACAGAGCAAAACCAGTTCGAGCCCAGGTCGCGCGCCGCTTTGCGCCACATGGTCCATTAAAATAGTGGAAACAGTAATGTGTTTTAATGCACTGCATTCCACGAAGAGCAGGAAAGTTTGGCGGGAGGGAGAGATAAAGAGGAGAGAAATGACATACAGAACCCACCAAGTAGTTGAGGTGTGGGAGGGGGGAGGGAGGTGGGGACATTGGTGATGGGAGATGGGTTTGGGTGGAGGGATGGATGTTGGAACACTGTGGAACCAAAACACTCTACATGAGCATCTTTCAATTGTATGTCTAAAATGGTGTAATAATATTGGGGGGAATAATAAAATAAAATAAAATAAGAAAAGAGAGAACTTAGTTTATCATTTATACTAATATCAAACTGTCATAAATTCTGTGATGGAAAAACCAACATTACCTAGTTCACCCTCTGTGGATAAGGAATTCAGCCTGCAGGTGAGTATTTCCTCTGCTGCCCTCACCTGGGCTCCCTTCAGTGAGGTGAGCCCTGCACCATGGCATGAGGCTTCACTCCCACCAGCTGGAGGCTAGAGACTACTGATGAGGACACTCGATTCCTCTCTAGGTGGTCTCTCATCTCAATAGATGAAATTTTCATGCTCTGATTAAAACAAACTTGGATTATGATGTATCTATCAAGTTCTTTGGCCAGAATAAATCATATATTTATGAGTATTTTTATGAGGGATGGTGAAATAGAATTTACTTAGTGATAATATCTTCAAAATCTCTTTGTAAGGGGAGTATACACATGGATAAGAACTTTGCAGCCATTTTGAAATCTGCAACACCTTCTTCAATCTTTATATCAATAGTTCTGCCATGCAACCTCACTTGAAAATTATAGGGCTGGATAGTACAGCAGATAGAGGAGTTGTTTTGTACACAACTGACCTGGGTTTAATGTCCTGTACCATGTAGAGTCCACCCTTGCACCACCAGGAGTGACCCTGAGTGCAGAGTCAAGGGTAATCCCTAAACACCACCATGTGTTGTCAAAATTACTGGGTATCAGTTTCTGTATTTCACAATGTGGGTAACTCCCACTCCCTTTTGTTATACTGAAAATGGTTTACAGTTTTTGCCTTTTCTGGTGAGATTTTTAAAAAACGCTTTTTGAATTGATACTTGTCAGTCAAACCAAATATGTAAGTATTTCATAAAGGTAAAATGTCACACACAAACTTTCAAAATTGTAAGATAAATATATTAATTAAAATATGATAAACTCAATAAATAATTATGGAGCATGATTTTGTGCAAATAACCACTCCACAGTTTAGTTTTCTATTTTTCATGTGTTGATGCATTTAGTGGGTTTCTGTGCCTGTATCATTATATTTCTTTTATTGCAAATATGTAGCCAGTTCTGAATTGGAATGTGATGTCTTCCAATAACCTATATAATGCATTGGAATATTTTTAATAAAAAAAATCATACTGAAGTGTCAAACTAGCTACCAAATTTTCAAATTTGTCTTTTTTAATATCTAAATGGTCTTTTTATCTTTCATTTTTGAAGTTTATGATAACAATATAAACTCTTCATGCCTATTTCTTTCAAGTTGAATTGTGTGTATTTTCAAATAAACTATTTTCATTTTATCTTGTCCGCTTTCATAATATCAATGACTTATTACCTCATGTTATTTATTCATTTTCATTTTGTAGTTTCTTATAAATGATCTTCCATTTTCAAGATCCTTAAAAGACAAAGCTTCCATCTTCATATAGTCAAGTTGTATCTTATCAAAACACATTTGCATGTTTTATATATAAACAATGTGAAGCTTTTGGACATTGCCAAGTTTTCAACATGCTATATAGATGAAAGCCTTGGGCACTGTTATCACCTGAAGTATGAGTTTATTAATAATGAAGCTACATAGTTATATCCTAAATATGAAAGTAATGTCAAAACACAACTAAGTTAAAAAGTATTTTTATCAAGAAAGTATAGTGGTTCCCCACTGATACTACATTTTAATGAGATGGAAATTTTATGATTTATAGTTTGGATAGAACACATTAAATGAATTATGTCTATGCCATTTTAGAATAGGCTATTAAATCCCTAACTTTATGATGTAGATCAAATGACATCCTTATTTATATTTATTTTCAGACTCTTCCTTGGCTTTTGTTTATAAGCCATTCCAGTTAGAAGAAAGTTTCTCTCTATCCTGATGATCCAACTCTGTGTAAGGCAAAATACCTCTTCAGTTAGAAATAGCAAACTTAAGAAATTAATAACATTTCTCGATGGTTTATTCATTTATACATTTTTTTTATCAAATACTAAAGAGAAAGGCCTGAAATAATATGATTTATAGGTAGTAAATATGTATAGAGTTTATAGAAATATAGCTAAGTTAAATATGGCATGAAAATAAAACATGTGCCAATATGTATATATATACATATATATATCCATGAGTATATATATGTGTGTTTTGTGTGTGTGTGTGTGCCTAGGTACATGCTTGAATTTAGTCACAAGGACCACACAGCATCCTAATGGGAACTTTTATATCCCAGAATACAGGTAACCAAAGTTTCATTTATACTAGATCTCATTAACTGTACTGAGATGGTCAACAATCTACAAAATATGTTTAAATTTTTCAAAAAACATTCAAATATTAATAACAATTATTTTGGAACTAGCTAAAATTTAATAGGTGCGTCCTCATTGCTTAACTTGTTCGCTTTCATACATCTTTATGTCTGTGTAAATATTCTGCTTCTTAAAGAGTTTCCTTGATAAAAGTCCAAGATTTACTACCAGTGAGCAATGTCTGGAAAGGTTCTCATCTGACCCTACCTTTAGCACCCACTCAGTTCTGCTGCATGATGTATAAATAACTCAGTGAGGGGAAATGTTTAAACAAAATAAATGGTTTGGAAATACTAGCTGCACGTGTGCTTACTCTGAGAGTGCATTAATGAAATTAACTTACACTCCATTCCACCTTCTGGGTTTGCAGTTTATGAGAATCAGAAACCTACACTCCTGAAAGGCTAGTTGGATGAGTTAAGGTGTGAATAAGGTAAGCCTTCCAGGAAGCAAAGAAAGTCTTTTAAATGGCATTATTTTTCATATTTATCAAAATGTATGTGTAGACTTAACTCATGAATCTAAAAATTCTAAACATCTGCAATTTTGCCTTTTCCTGACTAATATCCCTCAAATAAACTGTATCACTGTATCACTGTCTTCCCGTTTATCTTTGATTTGCTCGAGCGGGCACCAGTAACATCTCCATATGACCTGTTTCATGCAAGTAGAGCCCAAGGGCACCTGCTTGCTCCAAGAACATAAAGAGCCTCAAACCATTCCATCAGGTCATGGGGATGAGGTCTATAATTGTTACTGGTATCTGGCATATCAAATACGACACGGGTAGCTTGCCAGGCTC
Source organism: Cryptotis parvus (assembly GCA_021461705.1). Taxonomy (NCBI): domain Eukaryota; kingdom Metazoa; phylum Chordata; class Mammalia; order Eulipotyphla; family Soricidae; genus Cryptotis; species Cryptotis parvus. Next base: position 26,986 of record JAJIBD010013908.1, read on the forward strand.
TGCCGTGTGGGTAGCATACTCTTGTAGTCATCTAAAATCCAGCATTTATTGATGAACTGCGCAGCCACAAGCTGCTCAAATAAAATGCCTCAAATAAAATGATGATAAATTCCTCAGTTTATATATATGTATATATATACATATATATATATAAAACACCTAAATAAGCTTGTATTTGTGTGTCACTCAAAGTCAACAAAAATAATGTATGCATGGTTTTAGAGTATGCAAATTAATGAAGAATGTTACACCATTCACACGATCTAGAGAAATGATTTTTTGTATGTGACTGTAGCATAGTATATCTTGGGTGAGGAACACTTATGTTCAGCAACTTTGCTTTAGAGAATTTGAAATAGAGCTTTAAATATCTTCAACCAGACCCTTCAGTAGATCGACTAGATGTTGAAATGAATAATTCTCTTCAGATTATTATGTTCAAGTCACTATCCATGAAATCATCTATACTTGGTAAAACATGCTGTGTTCTGTAATAATCTTAATTAGCTCTTATTTAGAAATAGTTTTATTTCTTTAAATTTTTCTTTTCTCCATGCTTATTTCACAGAACATGTAATTTATGTGGGAGTTATTTGGAAGGCAATAATTGATTTATATTAAAAATATAATCACTATTGGGGCTGGAATGTTAGTCAATGGATAAGGTATTTTTTACTTACATGCCATAAACCTGAGTTCAATGTAGGCTGCCAAACCCCACCAGAAGTGATCCTTAAGTACAGAGTCAGGGGCAAGCCACAGGAACCACAAGGTGTGGCCTCCAAACCTAACATAAATAATAACAGAAAAAAAGGGGGGGCAGAAAAAAAAATAAATAATAATACAATTACTATACATAAATAGAAAGCTATTTTTATATAACATATAAACAAAATAAAAATTACACATGAAAATGTATATACTTGAGAAGAACTGCATCGAATCAAAACAGAAGTTATATATAAGACTATAAAATAGTCTTAGTTTCTTACTATAATCAGTTTTTTTTTTATTCTTTGAGGTATCATATATACAAATATACATATATAATAAAGCTTGCTTATTTTCTAATTCTCTTATATGGATAATCACATTTAAATATGCTAAGTGTGATAGTATAGGGACATTTTTCTCAGTAAAAATAATTAAATTCATTCTGATTTTACTTATCACATTCCAATATGTTTTGTTCATTAAATCCAAAGCTTCAGCCTCAGAATAAGTTTCCCATTTCATAATATTTATTTATTCCAGGAAGGAAGTCTATCTATGTTCTGTTTTTCTAAGTCATGCTCCAATTTAGGGCAATAAGTTAAATCATCCTCAGCCAGATTAGTAACTTAGTCATTCTAAAAACACTTAACCTGAAGCTGGAGCGATAGCCCAGCGGGTAGAGCATTTGCCTTGCACGCAGCCGGCCTGTGCCGGCCTCGGTTTGATCCTCGGCGTCCCATATGGTCTGCCAAGCACCGCCGGGAGTAATTCCTGAGTGCAGAGCCAGGAGAAACCCCTGAGCATTGCTGGGTGTGACTCCAAAAAGAAAAAAAAAACACTTAACCTGTATTATCTACTTTCTCTATTACTAAGTTAAATGTGTCAGGAGGAGAAAGATATACTGGTTTCTGCCACATATATGTGGGATATAGGAAAATAAAGTAAGGGAACAGAGGAAATGAAAATAAATCCATAGACACAGACTGCTTGCTGAACTGCAGTAAACAGAAGGGAAGTGAAAGGTCAAAGAGGGAAGCAGGGTCCAATAGATTGTAGTGGAGAAATATGTGCACCGTGGTGATAGATGTGGTATATTGACATATATTTTGAAAAAGGTGTAAAATTTTGTCTCTAAGGCATATCGTTTTGTGCTCCACTACTCAATAAGAATAAAATTAATTTGGATGTGAAATCTATTACAAATGTCACCACTGATCAGATATTTACTGTATACATAAAATATGCATTTGTCAAGTAAAAAAATTATCTATAAATTTACAGCAGCTATATTTTACATATGACTCAGTTATAATCAACCCCCATAGTTTCTGAACCATTGAAAGGATAAATTACAAGTATCATTTCAGAATCATCAGCTTGGTCTACTGCACACTTCATCTACAGAGTTCCACAGGGTGAAAATTTTGGACAGCAGAGCTTTAAGATGTACAATGGAGGCCATGAACTCTGGACCTACTCTTTGCCACTGTTAGCTGAGAATTTGGACATTGAACCTCTCTGAATTTTGGCTTACTTTTCATTAGATTTCAGGTTTGGACAAGTATGCTAAAGGTCTACTTCAGTATTAAAAGTTTTCCTAAGGTTTAAATACCTCTTTGGTTTGCTTTGCTTTTGGTTTTAGGGCAACTCCTGACAATGCTCAGGGGCTACTTCAGACCAGATGCTCAGAGGTCATTTATGGTAGTGCTTGAGGACCTCAAGCACTGTTTGTTCTCAAAGGAACAAACATCTCTGAATGCAGCAGTTATGTGTACCTAGGTCGAGAACTCAAGATGGTGAATGACCAATAACCTGAGCTGTGCAGGAGGAAGAGAGCAGCATGGAATGCCTTCAGGAGCATCCAAGAAATAGTTAAAAGGACAAAGAACCTCCGGCTCTGGGCACATCTCTTTGACTCCACCATTCTCCCTGCATTAACATATGCCTCAGAGACCTGGGCCCTACAAAAGCAGGATGAGAATACTATTCGAGTCTCCCAGAGAGGAATCGAAAGAGCTATGCTTGGAATATCACACCTCACTCAAGTGACAGAAGGAATCGGAGTTCCAACTTCCATCAACGATCCAGAGTCAGGGACACTGCCTCGTTTGCCAAGGCGTCGAAAATCAGATGGGCTGGACATGTAATGTGATTTGGAGATGACCGCTGGACTAGAGCCATTACCAACTGGATCCATGAGATGTAAAAGATCACGTGGCCCCCCACCTACAAGATGGTCAGACTTCTTCATCAAGACCCTGAATGAACGGTTTGAGGAACTTCCTATTCCTGAAGCAAACAGATGCCATTGGGCTAAACTGGCACGTGATAGGGTCAAATGGAAATGTTACTGGCGCTTAGTTGAGCAAATCGATGAATAACGGGATGTGAGGTGATCAAGTGATCAAGCTTGAGGGTCATGTAGTGTCGGAGATCACACCCAGTTCACATGAGAAGCGTGTGATCAGTCTATTGAACTATCTCTCTGGCCCTTACAAATATCTTTGGACCAAGTTGTCTTTCTTTATAAACAAAAAGGGCTCTCATAGTCCTACTGAGGAAACCTCTGCTTTAAAAAGAGAAAGCCCGTACTGTGGTCAGTGACAATCAGTTCTCTGCAGTAGGAAAAGAAATGAATTCTTTTCTATTTTTTTGTCTATTGAATGCTAAAGAGTATATTACTATTATTTTTTTCTGTTAAACATCACAGGAAAAATCTAGGTTCACTAGATTACTGAATTTAAGGAGAGGATTTATGCATTTTAATATGATTTTTACCTTTTTAAGAAAAAATATTTTCATAAGGTTGTAAGTCAATATGAACTTAATCAGTTCTTTCTCTTCTTTTCACTATAACTAAAATTTAGGTGCCGGTTGTTTTATCATATGAATTATTCTTTTTGACTTGCTATTCTATATTCCTATCCTTGTGAGTATATCATTTCTCTTAAAAGTTCAACTGATAAAGCCTTGAAGGATTTTAAACTGTTCTAACTATGCATAATAGTGGAGCCAGAGAGATAGTACAGTAGACAGGGTGCAGGTCTTGAGTATGGTTTACAGGGACTGATCCTCAGCACTCTATATGGTCCCCTGAGCACAGTCAGGAGAGATTCCAAGTGTAGAGCCAAATGTTACCCAAAACCAGATACCTACTTAGTGTCTAGCTTATAGTCTAGTTTTTGAAGTAAAAGCATAATGAAGAAAAGGTGCATGATCCCCAGATCAGGAAAATTTTCCTTTCTTTGGCCCCAAATTAGGAGTCCTTGACTTGAAACTAGCTGCGCATTTTGTCTGATCAGGAGGGGCTATTTATTAGGAGTCATACAAAATAAACATGAAAAGTTCACCATAAAATATGACAACCACTTTAAATAATGTCGACTTAATTTAACTTTAAACTTTATTTATATATTTTATGGCTTTAGTGTGAGCTCTTCTCGGATGTTTACTTCAGTGGAAAATCCATCATGCGAGGACCTTGAAAGGAATTAATCCCCCTACCCCTGGCACAGAACTCAGCTCCAACAATTCAGATCTAAATATTTAGTGATGGATGATACATGTTTATGGAACAGAGGGCAGCATGACATTTCAATGTGAACTGTGGTTTCCATCTTCAGCATATGGTTGAAAAGACACTAGAAGTTGAAGCGTTGCCAACCACCGGAAGTTGATAACTTCTTTATGCATATCATCCCCCACCACTTTGCCCATTCCATCAATTTCTAACGTCTCTTTAACAAATCTATTCCTACAATCAACTTTGCAGAAATGTTCTGCTGACTCTTGTGCATTTTGGTAGTGCATCCCATGGTTAAACTAATAGCCTTGCTGGGTGTCAGCCAAAGGTTACAGGCCTCTCAAAATATTCCTGGAAAAAAAAAGTTTATCACTAAACTCAAGTTTCTCATTAGTAACCCTGTGGTGTCTAATCTGTGAAATTACATGATTAACTCCTTTGCAGAGTCACTTCAGTTGAGGTTTGCAATCCCACAGGAAGTTATTAAAAGTATCACCAAGATAATTCCCTAGCTTTGTAGTTGGCCCCTGGAGTAAAGGAAATAGATCATTTGATGAGTACTTTATAATAAAATCTTAGATCACTCACAATTATGAAATGACTGTCAAGGAAGATTGTTATTTTGGAAGTTGTGGGCAATGTGATTTTAAAAATCATAGAAGAATTTACTAAATTCTTTGTTTTGGAAAAAACTGAGAAGAGTTTTTTTTTTCTTTCTTCCCTATACTTCTTGAAGCTAACATTTTACTATCTATTTTCAAATATGAATAGACTACTTTGTGTTTTCCCCTGAAGTTCTTTAAACATTTCTTGAGTAGAAAAGCTAGTTTCTGTTATCAGTAAGCAAAGGATGCAAATCACAAGTAGCCATGAATACAGCACTAAAAACACACAAGGAATATGTGTAAATATTGAATTTTCTCCTAGAGTGAATGAGGTGTGTGTGAATAATCATGGTAAGTTAGAACACTTCTTAACCATTTTCACATCTGTGGACTAGGGAGAAGGGAGAAATATTTAAGTTGGTGTGACATCTGCTGCTGCTTAGCTACTATACGAATTGGGGATTGAGGGGCAGAGTTTGGCAAAACCACAACAATTTGCAGACCACAGGACTTCAGTCTGTCACTTGATTGCCAAAACAATCTTTATTAGTGAGAACGCTTTGCCCTTGGTGAGAGAATTTAAAAAACATCAGTTTCATAAAGAAAATCAGTACCAGATAGCCCAAATTTTTACTTAAATCTGCAGCTGTGTTTGAGTCTTGAATTGTATGTTTGACTTTCTGGGCAAAGTTCTAACTAAGTTCAGAATCTTATTTTTCATACAAACAGAAATGTTTCATAGTGTCTTCTATTTTTTATTTCAAAAAAAATTTTGTAACTTAAAACAGTTTTCTAATTCACTGCAGGGCCTAAGTAGCATAGAATACTGGGTCCCTAGAATTCAACTGCCCTGTCCTATTGGAGAAGAATTGTTCAAAGTGGCCCTAGGCTCCCTAAGCACTGCTAAAAGGAACTCCCACCTCACCCCCAATGTTTTAATCAACTATGGTTCCTTTAAGACATTCCATGCGCAATTTGGGTTTTATAATCAAAAAGCTCTGTTGATCAGTCAACCAAATTATTCAGATGGCTGCGTTGACTCAACTAGCACTTTAACTTCCTGGATAGGGAGATTTATATATGTCAAGTAGAGTCAATGGAAAATGCCTTTACTGTGTGAAAAAAGTTTCCTTACACATGATGCAAAATCTTTCACAAATCTCTGGGTGTGAAAAATAAAGGGAGATAGCAGGGCAGAAGAAGTGGATTTAGTTCCTTTGCTTTTTCTGTTTATTTAGTTTGAATTCTCTGAGACAAGAGCAAAAGTATGGTTGGTAGAATGCTTGCTTTGCATTCAGCCCAACAGGATTTGGTCCATGGCATCACTTATAACCCCTGAGCCCCATCAGGAATAATCTTTGAACACAGTCAGGAATGATCACTAAGCACAGCCAGGCATGTCCCCACTAAACAAAATTAAACAAAAAAAAAAAAAATAGTTTTTCATTCTCTACATTTTCTTATCCTGAACCAATGAAAGCACTAACCTAAACTTTAAGTTAAGTTTGAGTGAAATGGGACAGATGGTCTTATTGACTGCATTAAAAATTGCTCATCATCTGATAATAATCCCTGACTGATTATCAGGGAATGCAAGTCAGAATAAGGAGATATCACATCACGTAAGTGAGAACAGTCTCTTAAAAATGACGGGAAACAACAAGTGCTTATGGGGACAAAGCACTTGTTGAAGAAAAAAGAAACTAATTTACAGTTAATGGGAATATGAACTGACTAAGCTTTATTGGAAAACAACATGAAGTTTTCTTAAAACATAAAAATGGAACATCACAAGGCTGAGACTATCATATGGAGAGTGGATTCAGTAATTCCATGCATAGTTTCAAAACTATGAATGCAAAAACATGAATGCAAGCAGATATATACATTATTATGATAGCGATAGAACCTTTACAATAGCCAGGATCTGGAAATAACTCAAGTGCCCAGCAAATATATACCACAGTCTCTTTATACATTTACCTTTTGCTGTATATATATATATATATATATTTATATATACACAGCATTGTTATATGTATATATACAGCTGTATATTAATGTTGTTTTATATATATATACATATATATATGACACACTCAATTCTAAGAAATGATGAAATTGCTTCTTTTGCTATATAATGGGAGCTAGAAGCAATGGTACTAAGTAAGAAGTCAGATAGTGAAAAACAAACACCAGATGATCTCATTTTAGGTGGTATATAAAGAAACCAAGCAAGAAAATAGGTGTTAGGTATTATCTGATAAAAGAAATCCTCTGCTTGACAGCAAATTTAAGTTACCTAAAGGAAAAGCTTGGAGGAAGGGAAGGATCACATGGACTGCATGGGAGGGTGCAGTCCTTACTGACCCAAGAGTTCAGCCTGCATTGTATATCAATAAAAGCACAAAGTTTAGTGATGAGCCAGTAAATAAACATGGGAGACTGATGCAGAAGAAACTACATTACCCCTGCCCTGAAGAGCTCTAGCTTTTCTATCAGATAGCAGCCTAGTGAAAACACTCGGTGTGTGTGAGAGAAACACGTCTAGCTGCCAGGCCAAGAATTGTTAAAGAATATAATCAGACTCTAATTCTGGTGACTGTAACAGAAATTCTTACTCACTCTTGACATGAGTGTGAACAGCATCTGCCTTAGCAGTAAACTATAATGCTTGAAATTCCCACTAAGTCATATGTCATTTATATACAAATTGGGAAAAGGCACATCTGTGATCAGTAATAGGGGAAAAAACGTATTTCTACAGTCAAGCATGGGTGCATTCACTGTCACTGTCTTCCTGTTCATAGATTTGCTTGATTTGCTCCAGTGGGTAAGAGTAACATCTCCATACATATGTCTTGTCACAAGCAAGTGTAGCCCAAGGGCATCTGCATGCTCGGGGACAGGAAGAGCCCCAAACCATTCTTCAGGTCATGGAATTGAGGTCCATAATTGTTACTAGTTTTTGGCATAACAAATAAAACACAGTAGCTTGCCAGGCTCTGCCATGTAGGTGGTATAATCTCAGTAGAAGGCTCTCATCTCAAGCCTTTACTGATGAAACTTAAAGGGGAAAGATCAGGTTTTCTCTTAAAACATAAAAAATGGAACATCACAAGGCTGGGACAATCATATGGAGAATGGATTCAGTAATTCCACGCATAGTTTTAAAACTGAAAAACATGAATGCAGATATATACATTATTATGATAGCGATGTGTGCATTGGCCATGGCTGCATTAGCCATGGCTGCATTAGTAATGGGTGCATTAGCCATGGCTGCATTAGAGACGGCTGCATTAGAGATGGCTGCATTAGTGATGGCTGCATTAGCGATGTGTGCATTAGCCATGGCTGCATTAGTAATGGGTGCATTAGAGACGGCTGCATTAGAGATGGCTGCATTAGAGACGGCTGCATTAGAGACAGCTGCATTAGAGATGGCTGCATTAGAGATGGCTGCATTAGAGATGGCTGCATTAGCGATGTGTGCATTAGCCATGGCTGCATTAGTAATGGGTGCATTAGAGACGGCTGCATTAGAGATGGCTGCATTAGAGACGGCTGCATTAGAGATGGCTGCATTAGCAATGGCTGCATTAGTGATGGCTGCATTAGCGATGGGTGCTAAAGCATGGAAGCATTAGCACTAATAAACAAATGGCATTTATCACCCAGGAGGCTCTTGTACAATATTTTTATCTTACATGTATCACTTAATTACTCTGTACCATATAATGTGTAAAACAATTCATATGATGCTTGCAACATACTTAGGAAGTATCATCTCCCTCACTTTACACAGAACTATGAAGTAATTTTTCCAGTGATACATCATAAAGAATCAGATTAAACCTCAGAGAGGCATCCCCTAGGATTATAACCATGCTCAGAGGAAATTGGAGAAAGCATTAGAAGCACACAAGTCCCCTTTAAGAAAGTCTCAAAATAAAAATGTGCCTTTGAAGGAGCAGATCCCTAGTGTGATGACAAAATCAGGCAAGGCACATAATGTGTGATTTGTTTGGTCCTCGAGGTCAACATAAATAGAAAGGGGAACGTCAAAGGTCAGTCTCACCATCTTCCACTGGCTTCCCTGACTATGTTCTCCATAGAAATTCCATTAGAGCACTGGGGAAAATGCACAGAAAATGTCACGAACTGAAGAGAAAATCCAGTTGGTACACTGTTAGTGGAACTATATGTTGCTGCAACTTTCATGGAAAATGGTATGACTATTCCTTAAAAGTGTTAAATTGGAAATTTTGTATTTTCATTAATGCCATTCTTGAGCACTTATGCAAAGGCTATAAAAACACTGACTCAAAATAATGTTTTCACTCCTGTGTTCATAGCAGCATTATTCACAATAACCAAAACATGAAATCTATCTGATTATCCACTGACAGATGACTGAACAAAAATATTTTGTTATATATTTTCAGTGAAATACTACACTGCTATTAAAAGGATCAAGTCTTGTTATTCTTGATGACATAGAAGGAACCTGAAGAAATTATACTACATGAAATAACCAAAAAGCAAAACAAAAACTGATTGCATTCACTCATAAGCAGAATATAAATAACAAATCTAATGAATTAGGAAAGAAGCAATGACAATTATTAGATTGCCAAAAACAATTTTGTGATTGCAAGAGGGAAAGGGGAAGAGGTGGAGAGGACTCCGTAAAGGGTTTCATTTTGGTAGTGTGATAGCATTGGAGCTCTGGCAGTGGAGTTCATCATTCTCATACACAGGGAGATAGGAATCTGTACTAAGAAGCACTTATAATATTTTAAACCAATGATGAATTTTAAGTTTTGTTTGTTTTCAGCCACATCTCAGTGTGCTTCAGTGATACTCCCAGGTAGATGCTTCAGGCTTGCCCCGGTAGTGTTCAGAGAGCCACTGGACCTGCAACTGGTTTCCCACGTGCAGTGCATGCCTTCCAGCCCTTTGAGATGCTTTCTAGTAACTTAGATTTTTTAGGTAAATTTATTTATTTGCTTAAAAATATTTTTTATTATACCACTGTGAAATATACAATTACAAAGATGTTCATGGTTCATTCATACAGTGATACAGCACCCATCCTCCCATCAGTGCCCATTTCCTACAACCAATGTCCTCAGTTCTTCCCCCTGTCCCTAGCCTGCCTCTATGGCAGGTTCTTTATCTCTTTTCTCTGTCTCTGTCTCTGTCTCTGTCTCTCTCTCTCTCTCTTTCTCTTTCTCTCTTTCTCTCTTCTCTTACACATTGTGGATTGCAATGCATACATTTAGAGGTTATCATGGGTATCTTTTGCCTATATTCAATGCTCAGTTCTAGGCTGGTATTATCATTTTTGATGATTATTAGCACACTGTTCCCTTTTCTGTCTTATCTAAACTCTGACTCCCACGTGCTTGTGGTAGATTCCACCTTTGACAAGACCTCCTAATTCATGTTTTGCCTGACCTTGGATATTGGTATTATAATATATATTATATAATATATATTATTTATATATTATATATCATATTATATTATATATAAATATATATTATATATATCATAATATATATATTTGTCATGCAAATAAATGTAGTCATTCTATATCTGTCTTTTTACTTCTGGCTAATTTCACTCAACATGAGTCTCTCCATGTTCATCCAATTATAGGCAAATTTCATAACTTCATTTTTCCTAACAGCTGCATAGTATTCCATTGTGTAGATGTACCAAAGTTTCTTTACCCAGTCATCAGATCTTGGGTTCTCGTTGTTTCCAGATTCTGGCTATTGTGAATAGTGCAGCTACAAAGACAAAAAGTGCAGAAGGCAATGTTGTTATGTGTTTTAGGCTTCCCAGAGTATATTCCCAGAAGTGGTATGGCTGGGTTAAACAGGAGCTCAATTTTTAGTCTTTGGAGGAATATCCATATTGTTTTCTTAAAAGGCTGTGTCAGTTGACATTCCCACCAACAACTGAAGAGAGTCCCTTAACTTAGATTTTTTGTGAAAAAAATTATTAAATCACACTCTCACCAAGAACTAATAGTAATTGAAGATAAACATGTCCTGTCCACCTACAGCTAGAAAACCCAAAAGTGAAAGAGGTTGAAGTGTCTTCCAGAAGCTCCACAGTATACTGGCTCCATAGGAAAAAAAAAATCAGATCTCGGGTCTCTTCTAATATTTTAGTGCTGTGAATTGGCTCCAACCTACAGCATACACCATTCTTTAAGAAAATTATATAATACCTTATATCTAGAAACTAAGTTTTGTTACTTATGAAATCTATCAGTATATCAGGATCAAAGTTGGTGCTCTATTTAAATGATGATTCTGTGACTGTCATTAAAATAATGGCATCATAACACAGTGATATGCAAATAAAGTAACTATATGCAAATACTAATTTTAACTGACCTTAAGCACCAAACTTGAGAAATAATTTGTTGCTTTTTGACCATAGTTCAGGAATACTTGACATCTTTTCTAAGACAACTTACTATGTATTTTCCCCAAATTAGGTGCATGCGTGCACACACACACACACACACACACACACGCACACACACACACACACACACACACACACACCATCCAAAGCATGCAAACACAGTTATGTGAACTTGCTTATGACAAACTCTGTGGTGCTTTTTTCTTACCATTCATAAGCACTTTAAATGGTCTAATCAATCCTATTAAATGCTAATTTTCACTTATTTTGAGTAACGCTACCTAAACTTGAACCCATAATCTCCCATATTATGGGAATCTCCCATAAGATAGGGCTGGGTAAACTTAAGCAAACTGATCTTCATGCAAAAATATTGTGAAATGGGACAAAAGTGCCTTTGATACCAGAAAGCCTCATTTGAGTCGTCTTCCATGGCAACATGTTATCTTTGTTCTTGGACAAGTTTCTTAAAATTTATGAGACACCCTATGCTTTCATCTGTAAAATATGTTACAACTCCTGCCTTTAGAACATTTAATTCTTAAGTATGTAATGAGAATTAAATGAGATGATGCTTGTAAAATATTTGAGATAGTGAGAGGCACAAAACAGATGTCCAGAAAATGTGAGTTCCTTGGTCTTTTACTTTCTTATTCTAATTCCTCTTATATGTAATCTGTAAAAAATGTGATTATAATTTAATAATTTGGGGCGGTTGTGTGTCATTTCACAGAGGATATAAAGTTCTAAAATCCCATGCAGTCACACAACAACTGCTGAAGATAAATTAGTGGCAAACTGTCCAGTGGTCCAGGCAGAGAGTTCCAGCAGTTCCCTGCCGAGAGTCAAAGAGCAGATGAGAAGCTCTTAGGGAGGCGGAGCACCTGTGATGGTGCACGTAACTAACAAATACTCATCTGTGAGCATGAAGGGACTGCAGAGACTAACGAGGACTGCCTTGGGTAACTCCACAGTGAAGAGATAGAAAGTTTATTTCAATGGGCCGAATCTTCCACTAGAAGAAAGATGGAGCTTTACCTATGCAGGGATTAGAATCTTTCCCCACACAGATTAGTCAGGGCTTCATGATACCTAAACTTACATAATGTTTTGACTGCTTCACTTAAAAATACATAATATTGAAGTAAATGCTTCTTTAGGTTAAAATTAGTTTTGAGTTATTTTTTAAATACCAAGAAAATTCAGCTATATTATAATTTGTGGGTTAAGCACAATTAACATCCTACCTATGTAAAGAAATTATATGAGCAGTTCTACTAAAATTCTTCAAATTTTATAGATTTATGGAATCAATATTATCACTGAAATGTGCAAAGATTGTTAGCTTCTAAATATTAAGGTTTCATAAAGTTACCAAATGCCAATAATAGTTCTTTTTGAGACAATGTTCGTGGGTTTTGAAAAAGATTGGTGTGAGAAAACTAATCATAGAAGCATTAATCATAGAATACATTTATTTCATATTAAGCCCTTAAAGTCATTTTATAAAGATGTGTAATAATATTAATTTGTACAAATTTTATTGCTTTTTAAAATTATATTACTTAAACTTATGGTGGAAGACTTCCAATGAATTACTCTGAGTTCCTCTTTTAAAATTTTTAAGTTTAGGGCCGGAGCGATAGCCCAGCGAGTAGGGCTTTCGCCTTGCAAGCGGGCAGCCTGTGCCGACCGGGTTCAATCCCCAGCATCCCATATGGTCCCCAAGCACCGCCAGGAGTAATTCCTGAGTTCAGAGCCAGGAGAAACCCCTGAGCATTGCCGGGTGTGACCCAAAAAACAAAAAATAAAATAAAATAAAATAAAATAAATAAAATAAAATGTTTACGTTTGAAGAGCATCTCATCAGTTTATATCTCTGCTCACAAATCCCACATGTATTCCAATTAAATTTGATATAAGAAACAAAAGAAATAATTCTGTCATGTGAAATGTGCTCAGGTATATAAGCATGCTTTCATGAAAAATAACTTTCAGTTATGAAATTTAAATTTTTCTTGGCTTGACAAGCTGCATTTTGTTTATATTTTGTTTGGCAATTCTAATCCTCTCAGTGATATGCATGCGCATGTGATCAGTAATAGGCCTTTTAACCTATGATTCCTACTGTCAAATAAAGTCTTGGAAAATCTTCCACCACAAAATTTAATTGAACTTTTGGGTCTAAAATTTCTACATAGCTCACCATTGAAAAAATAAATAATAACCACCAAATTTTTGTTTCAAATTGCATGTGATTATAAAGTATGATTTTCTACTTCTTTTTCTCATTCTCATTTGCCTTTCCCATTTGTAGACCCCTCATGAATTCTTACCTCTGTCTTCCCGCAACAGACTTCTACTATCTAAGTCTGCACTGATTATATTTGCCTGGTGTATCCTTATTGATTTCCCATGTCCCCAGAATTCTCTTTCCACAACATTGCCTTAGCCAAAGCCACCAGCAACTTTTACTTAAAATCATCATCCAATATTACTATGTTTTCACTCATCACTCTTCAGATCCGAGCATGCTCACTTAGAACCAGGCTTATTTTTATTCTTCTTAAAATCTTCATTATGCCTTTAGATTTACCTCAACTTCCATGTAAATGGCACTTGCCATTCAAAACTCTCGGCTTGCTCAGGTTTTAATTTCACTTACCATTGTGCTACTAAATTGTTCGCTTGTTCAATAGGTGCCCTAACCTTGCCCCTGTAATAAGTCTCTTTAATGCCCCCAGTTCACTTCAACACACTTTCACGCCTCTGCACTTTTTCTTTATCACTTCAACCTTCCCTATGTCTCAGTTTATATTCTCTATTCTGAATCATAATATAAGGCCTTCAAGAACAACCTTGTTATTCATACCTAGCAAATTTAAACCTGAGATAAGGTTTGTGTATCTGTCCTTTGTAATGTATAGCTAATATTTTTATGAAAGGAGATGAGATAGCTCACAAAGCAAAAAAAAAAAAAAAATCCTCCTCTCCAAGTAGTTTCTTTGGATCTTCAAGCACCTTCACCTCGTCTCCCCTCCCTTTAACTTTGCTGAAGAAGGGTTTGCCTCTTGTTTAGGCCTGCAGCTCTCCAGCAATAAATTATGCATATAACTCTCGCACCCACACGCTTGCTAATTTGTCTTTTACTTGCCTCAAGCTCCTTCATGTTCCTGATTTCCTCCCTTCAGCTAACCATGTGAACTTCCCCCATCAATCTGCCCTACTCCCTCAATCTCTGGAATTTTGTTAAACCTCAAAATAAAATATCCTTGTAAGCAAAAACTATATTTATAACTATTGAAATAAGACAGAAGCTAGATACTGAAACCCAGCATAAGAAATAGTTAAATACTGATGAGTCACACTACCAAGAAAAATTACACAAAGTTTCCTTCTAATAAGGATACGAGTTATGAGTCAACATCATTTTAGAGACCTACAATTTAAAATGAAAAATTGAGATAGATATAAATGTAGAGAAGGTGAAGTTGCCTATACCTACTTATTAGCAGGATCGTTTTCCGGCTAGTGGGTTCTTGCTCTATGCAAGAAGAATTACATGAGTAAGCTGAATTTTGAAAGGTGGTTTTATAGAAAGATTATATAGGTAATACAGGGATTTCATATATCCTGTGTTATAAAATTAGGAAGCTGACCTCAGCTTGATATTGGGCATCAATATGGTCCCCAAACCCTGTCATCAGCAACTCCTGAGCAAAAACTCAAGAATAAACTTTGAGCACTGCCCAACTTCTGCACCCACCAAAAACAGCAGACATTATATAAGCACTGTTTTAAAAATTCAAATTAAAAAGCAAATATAAATGAATAATATTCTCAAATGAAATTGTAGTGTATGATTGTCCGGGCGCTCCGCCGGGGTCCCCGACAGTGCCGGGAAGCGAAGTTCCCTTCTACCTCTGAAGCCAGCGAGGA
Organism: Cryptotis parvus; assembly: GCA_021461705.1. Lineage (NCBI taxonomy): Eukaryota > Metazoa > Chordata > Mammalia > Eulipotyphla > Soricidae > Cryptotis > Cryptotis parvus. The sequence goes on from JAJIBD010013908.1 coordinate 42,217, forward strand.
ATGGATGAACACTCAGGAATCCGATGGCGGTTTTAAAAGGCTTTACTTATCACAGGTTCAGGCATACAAATCAGCAAAAGAAAAAAACGATGCTTAGGATTCCAGGCTAGAACCCCAGCCACTTGTAGGCCAAGATGGCGACCACCAAGTGTTAAAAACTTCCAAGGGGAATAAACGCTCACAAGGCGAGATCCCACAGGGAAGAAGAAGGCCAAAAGCCAAAAGCCAAAAGCCGCAGGAGCCAAAAGCTGAAGGCTGAGGAACCAAAAGGCAAAAGGTGAAGGGGTCTCAAGTCAGCCCCTTATATACACCAAAGTAACCCAATCGGGAGGTTGTCATGCCAACAAAGAACCCTAAACAGAGTGTAGTGCCACACCCTATTGTAGGTATAAACAAAGGTTACACCAAGGACTAATCCCGAGATTATCTCTTATGTAAAACACTGGAGAGAGAGGGGGCTGATATAAAGTAATACATCTTAACTTCATGAGCTTCATGTAATCTAGATGGTACCCACAAGATCCTTATTATTATCTGCACCAGGGTGATTCTGAGTATCTTGTTCTCATGTACTGAAAGGGTCATACTCGCCTGCTTAGAGCAAACTAGTATGATCCTTCCTATAGTCTACCTTTAGTCTCAGCGTAGCCAGGGTGGTAGTCTCCTGATAAATTCTAACTGTCCCACGTTGGGTGCAGTGGGTATAAAGAGGAGCTGTGCCCAATCTAGAAAACATAGAAGTCTTAGTAGATGTATAAGTCAGAAGTTATTCAATCAAGGTGACTTCTGTAACTGCCACACCCTCTAGCAGTGTTTACATAGAAGAGAGATCTCATTAGAATGAACATTGGCTTAAATAAGATTAAGCTGGGAGTAAGCAAAACAACAAAACTCCCAGATTAGCAAAACATGTCCTCCAACATATGATAAAGAACTTAATGGAAGAAAACTGTATGGTAGTAAAATCAAAATACTTGGTACAATATAATGAATTCTTTATATCCCTGAAACTGGTAAATTGAATCAAACCTACAAATGTGATGGAATTAAGAAGATGAGGTTTGGGGCCATAATTAGAGCATGAGGGTAGAGTCCAATGTGCAGCAACCATATGAGATTGCAGAGAGGTGATGAACATCTGTGAATCAGGAAGAGGCTCCACTAGACACTGAATCTGCCAGGGACTTGATCTTGGACTTTTAGTTCCCAGAAGTGTGGGAAATAAGTGTCTGCAATTTACAGTCATCCATATATATTACTTAGTTCTAGCAGTTTAAATGATCTGAGACTCTTGGGAAAACATCTTCTTTCTGAGTAAATACCTGCTGTTTAAAATTCAATTCTTCCCAAGTTAATATATAAGTTTAATGGAAAAGCAGAAATCATTTACTATAGTCATAAAGCAACTTACATAAAAATTGGATAAAATAAATTTTGAATTTTATGAAAATGAATAATTGACAAGAGCTCAGCTCTTTTCATCAGGGAAATGCAAGTCAAAACAACAGTGAGATATCAGGTCTCTAACTTACCGGAAACCAGTGTGGCATGGATATGGGGAGATAAAGACCCTTTATTCACTGCTGCTAGGAATGTTAAACGTTTTAGTCTCTTTTCAAACAACATAGACACTCTCAATGTATTAATAACTCAGATTCAATTTGGGAGCATTTCCACTTTTGAGCATATTCCCCAAAGAATATGACATTGTGCTCCTACATTGCAGCTCTGTTCACAATAGCCAAGATCTGAAAACACCCAAGTGTCCAATGATCTCTCTCAAATGAAAGATATAGAGAAACATAGTAAAGGGAATAACAAATGACCAAAGACAACTGAAACTGAGCAATAGTCTACAGATCTAAACTTATTACAGTAAGGAAACTTATTACTAAGGAAGCAGATAGTCTGTTGGAGAGTGTGGTGTTGGAATGTGATTACATGGGATGTGATTACATGGAAGCCAATCATTTACAACATTGTAAAAACAGTTTTTAAAGTTGAAATACATTAGACCACAAAATTAAATAATTTAAACATCCAATAGAGAAAAAGAGAGGGTGGCTGAGCAAGTACAGCAGGTAAGACACTCGCCTTGCCCATGTCTGACTCCAGTTCAATCCCTGGAACCCCATATGGTCCCCTGAGCCCTGCCAGGAGTGACCCTTGAGCATCACTGGGTATGGAAAGAAAAAAAGGGAAAAGCTGTTTTAAATTTGTTTTATAATGCAAAAACAATCCCAAACAATAGAGAGTTCTCAGTGGAACTAAACAGAGTCAAAAAACAGGTCCAAATACATGTAAAATCTAAATATTTGCCAAATGAAGCTGGAAAACTTTGACATGACTCATTGTTGGATGGCTAGCATGATAATTATAGTAATAATCAGAAATGTGTTAATCTGGGTTGCCCCCCAAAGGAAAACTAAGACAAGAACTTGGCTGCAGATAGTTTATTTGGGAGTTGGTCCCTAGAAGTGAGGGGGAGGGAATTAGAAAGAAAAGAAAGAAAATCCAAGCTAAAGGTGCATAATTAAGGTCACTGCTTTGGATAACAAGTTCCATTCCCTTGAAGTTATTTGAGAAACATGGCAAACGCCTTCCAAACTTGTAGCACTGCAGGATGGGGGAAAAAATGGAGCATTTATGTCCCATCTCTATTCAGCTGCAGTTGAGGATTGCCCTTGGGTATCAGGCTTCCTCCCAGCTGGTGGGCTGGCTGCCTCTGAATGCAAGAGGGCTGGACCAGAAAGTCCCAGCTGAAGTGAGCCTGGAGCTCTGCAGTACAGCAGCTGCTATTATCACAGGCTGGTCATGGGAATGGTAGTGTGAGAAACGCTGAGAAAATAAGATGAACTGGGCTGTAGGTTCATTCTAGAGATGCTATGGATGAGGTTTTAGTAGACTGGGTTCTATGGTCTTACTGTGCCACCTGTAAAAAGTATTAACCAAATTGAAGAGCTCAGGATGTACTTCAGTTAGTTGATCTCTGTAATGGATAGTCTCAACGTCCAAGGCCCATTTTGCAAAGCATCCCCAGGGTCCTTTTTCCACAGAGGAAATTGGACAAAATCTCTTCCAACTTTATGAAAAATTAATGATAATCAACATTGCCTTCTGGACTTGCAACTAAAATGCAAGCATTCCTGAACCATCTAAGTGCAAGTAAATCATTATCACAGCTTCAGGTAATTTCTTGACTGCTGATCCTGTTCTTTGTTCAGCAGCCAAATGTGTGTCTGATTTGAAAATTCTCAGGATGATTTAAATGCAACCCAGGGGGAAAAAAACCATCCTCCATGAACTCTTCAAAGATTATCTCTTTTAATACATAGATTAAGAAAAAAAAGTAGACAAGAGAAGCAAACTCTAGTGACTACCATAAATACCAGTATATCAATAATTTCTAGAAAAATATTTATCATTCATACATAGATAATATATTAATTAAAATCAACATCTTCAAAATAAATTGAAGATTTATCTTCAAGCATGAGTGACTTTTTAAAGGGAATCTAAGTGGCTCCGCTGCTAATTTTCAGACATATTCCTACCATTTGTCAATATCTATTCAAACTGTTCTGGATTTCATTCCTTCATGAGTATTTCCACCACAGTGATTTTCTTTTCTATACCATAGATTGATTTATGTTAATTTTCTAACTCCAAGATTGAAGAGTCATTTTACATGCATATATTTCTATCTTTGTACATACCATATCTATCAGCACTGTAAGACAACTTCTTTAAATGACTGTGTTTCATGAATTCTCTTTGATATTCTACAAATCAAATTTTTCTGTCTCATGTTGCCTTCTTATTCACACTTCTTTATTCACACATTTATAGAGGTTAGCTGTAATATTTTTAGTGAGATAAAATACACTAAAAAGAAACAAACCTATATCCTCTTTAGATTCCACGTGTACTTTATTTTCAGGATAGGTATCAGATAATAAGAATGGTGTTCTGTGGGGATTAGAGGGATGGTAAGACAGAGAAGGAACCAGTTTGCCAATAATAGTTGGAAATGGTAATGCTAGACTACAACTGAGTATTGAAAGTAGGTTAAGGGATATACATAATAACTCTACAGTGTCTATATTGCAACCACAATGAGCAAAAAAGAGTGAGGGAGAGAAAGTGAGAGAAAAGAGGGAGGGGAGAGGAGAGAGATAGAGAGAGAGAAGAGAGAGAGAGAGAGAGAGAGAGAGAGAGAGAGAGAGAGAGAGAGAGAGAGAGGTGCCTTCCCCAGAGACAGGTTGTGGGGGAGAGAATCTGAGGAACTGGTGTTGAGAAATGTGCTCTGGTAGAGGGAAGGGTGTTGGAATTCTATATAAAAAAATAGAGAATTGGGGGCCGGAGTAATAGCCCAGCCAGTAGGGTGTTTGCCTCTTGCACCGCCGGCCCATGCCGGCCTGGGTTCGATCCCCAGCATCCCATATGGGACCCCAAGCACTGCCAGGAGTAATTCCTGAGTACAGAGCCAGGAGTAACCCCTGAGAATTTCCGGGTGTGACCCAAAAAGCAAAAAAAAAATAGAGAGTTGTATCCAATACTTAAACTCATATAAAAAGCATATAAATTTTATTCAGATAAAATTTTATATTAAAAATGTGCTGAATATTTTGGTGAATCAATGTGATCAAGCAAATGCTCGTTCTTTAAATAGTATTGGCTTGGTATCTAGGTCTCTCAGTATATCTTTAATAACACCTATGTCAAATAGTTTGCCAGCCAAATACCTGTATGTTTAGACACTCATTCTTGCAAATGTTGTAACAGCCCTGTGAGGAGTGATTCTTAGTAGAGCCAGTAGTAAGTCTTGAGAACTGTTGTGTGTGGCCTAAGGTAGAAATTAATAATCAAACAAAACAAACACTGTTACCTTTGTTGAACAAGTGCTCAAAGAGTACATAACATATGGTCAATAGGTGTATTTTAAAATATTTGTCATAAAGGAAACATAAATTAAAACAACAATGA
>JAJIBD010013909.1:0-21445 GCA_021461705.1 Cryptotis parvus
ATATTCTAATTGCTTTACACATGTTAACTCTTACACACACACACACACACACACACACACACACCCCTAGTTGCCATTACAAAAAACATTTGATGAATACACAAGCAGAAGTACTTACGGCTCTGGGGTATAGAGGGGATCTGAACTGTGTCTCACATACTGTGTGCAGTGAAAAACTCGAAAGGCTAAACCTGATAAGAAATCTCTTGGCGATAAGTAACCAGCCACAGGACGAATGGAAAAACCTGTGCGCTCTGCAAAGTCAAGGAGAAAACACAGATGAAATCTTCCCAGCATAAATCACCTCCAACAACACTTTTTTTTTCTTTTTTAAAAAATATTTTTTTATTATACCACCGTGAGATACAATTACAAAGATGTTCATATTTAGGTTTCAGTCATACAGTGTTCCAGCACCCATCCCTCCACCAGTGCCCATTTCCCACCAACAATGTTCCCAATTCCCTCCCCTTCCCCCAGCCTGTCTCTATGGCAGGCACTTTACTCCTCTTTTCTCTCTCTCTCTCTCTGTCTCTCTTCCTTCTCTTACACATTGTGGATTGCAATACATACATTTAGGGTTATCATATATATCTCTTTGCCTACATTCAATCCTCAGTTCTAGGCTGGTATTATCATTTTCAACAATTATTAGCACATTGTTCCCTTCTCTGTCTAACCTAACCTCTCACTCCCACACACTTGTGGTAGATTCTACCCACTGACAAGACCTCCAGATCCATGTTTTGCGTGGCCTTGGATATTGGTATCATACTATATATATTATATACAATGTATATATTTATCTCATGCAAATAAATGCAGTCATTCATATCTGTCTTTTTCCTTCTGGCTAATTTCACTCAACATGATCCTCTCCATGTCCACCATTTATAGGTAAATTTCATAACTTCATTTATCCTAACAGCTGTATAATATTCGATTGTGTAGATCAACAATACTTTTTTGAGGTGTGGGACTAGGGAGGGACCACATCTAGCAGTGCTCTAGGCGTGTTCTGGAGTCACTCCTGTTTGGGCTCAGGGGACCATACGCAGTGTTGGGGATAAAACCCAGGTCAGGAGCTCCAATCTTTCATTCTCTCTTGCATTTCATTTTTGCTTGCATTTTCTTCCTCTGCCCTCCCCTCCCTTCCATCACGTTGCTATTTTCCACTGAGTGTTTTCGATGTGGATTCTCCCCCTCTGGTGGGCACACTTCAGCATTCACTGGAACATTTCCACGATGGTGGGAACATTCTATGTCTAGGTGTCTGATACTGCAGCTATTAGTTACATGTACTTCTTAAGCAACTGAAATGTAGCTAGAGGGATTGGAAACTAATATTTTTGTTTTAAATACTTTCTGGGTTTTTTTTTTGTTTTTGTTTTGCTTTTAGGTCATGCCCAGTAATGCTCAGGAGTTACTCCTGGCTCTGCCATTAGGAATTTCTCCTGGATGTGCCCCCATATGGGATGTCGGGGATGGAACACGTGTCTGTGCCAGGCAAATGCCCTCACCACTGTACTATCACTCTGGCCCAATACTTTACATATTAAAACACAAACAGGTCTCTCATGACTGTCTAGTTTGGCTGTGCAGGAAGCACCTTCCAACAGATATTTATTATTATGTATTTTATTATTATTATTATTATTATTATTATTATTTTGCTTTTGGATCACACCCAGCAATGCTCAGGAGTTACTCCTGGCTTTGCACTCAGGATTTACTCCTGCCAGTGCTCTAGAGACCATGTAGAATGCTGGGGGAATCGAACCCGGGTTGGTGACGTGCAAGGCAAACGCCCTACCCACTGTGCTATCACTCCAGCCCCCAACAGATATTTTCTTTAGTGGGGTTGGTGTTGAAACATTGAATGTCAGAAATTGTATTATGAACAACATTGTAAAACACAGTGTTTCAATAAAATTTAAAAAAAAAAGAATTCTGGCGTAATCAGTTTGTAAGATAGCTCAAAAGGCTGGGGCCACAGGTTTGATCCCCACTTCGCATGTTGGAGTCCCAGGTTTGATCCCCACTACCACACGGTACCATTAGCACTGAAAAGAGTGGTGCCCCAAAAAGAGTAATTCAAAACAGATTTTAATGTTCCTGTACAAAAAAAAATGTAACTGGTTAATTACCTTTTAAGAAATTTGAGACATCTTCCAATTGTGGGATGTTATCTTCCCGATATCCGCAATACTTAGAAAGCAAAGGTAAGTTTCTGAGATATTCCCTGCAGGCATGGGTCGGGTAAAGTTTGAGGAGCTCTCGGAACACAGTGCCCCAGGTCTTAATCTCCTCTTCAGTAAACTCAATCTTAGGAATAGGCTCTCCACTAAGAGTAAAGGAAGAAATCATTTTGAATTAGTATTGAATGAATAGTAACACTTGTTCTCTGTTTACTGAATGAGCATAAGCTACTCATTAATTTCATTAGTTAAAATGTGGAAGTTGTATTTCTAATCTACTTACTGTTTATAATTCATGGCCAAGTCTGCAAAATATTTTTCGTCTTTTCCGGTAGACATTGTCTTTGAAGCCCTAACAATTAGAGACAAAATTGTTGATATCCATATTGAAAACACTTGACCAACAGTATTTAGGAAACATTTCTTTTAAAAAAAAACATATAACTTGGTATTTATTCCATGTAAGTAATACTTTATCATTTCCTTCTAAAGGTTTTATTATTTTTTAAGTATTTTATTATACCACTGTGAGATATACAATTTCAAAGATATACAATTACAAAGTTCATATTTAGGTTTTGGTCATACAGTGTTCCAGCACCCATCCCTCCACCAGTGCCCATTTCCCACCAACAACGTCCCCGGTTCCCTCCCTAGCCCGCCTCCACGGCAGGTTCTTTATTACTTTCCCTTTCTCTCTCTTTCTCTTTTCCTTCCCTTCCAGACTATGGATTACAGAACATACATTAAAGTGTTGTCATGTGTATCTTTTTTTGCCTCTATTTAATGCTCAGTTCTAGGTTGGCATTAGTACCCTCGACAATTGTTAGCACACTGTTCCATTATCTGTCTTACCTAGCCTCTGACTCCCACACGTTTGTGATAACTTTTAGGAAACATTTCACTATTGTTTGGGTTATTCTACTAAAAGACTACATAATTGCTATTATGAATAAGCATATTTACATTTTTATCATTTAATATTGCTATTTCATTTAAAATTGAAAACTAATAATCTATGACAGCTTTATACTATGGCAAATACAAAGATAAGAGACACTATCGATGCAAAGATAATATAGCAGTCATAAAAAAAAAAAAGAAACCGGAGCAGGAGAGATAGTTACCAGGTAGGGTGATTGCTTTGTACCGGGTTTGAGCCTCAGCACCCCATATGGTACCCCAAGCCCTGCCAGGAGTCATCCCCGAGTGCGGAGCCAAGAGTAAGATTTGAGCACTGCTGGATGTGACCCCAAACCCTTAATTAAGTAAACCCTTAATTGAGTATACTTGGAGTAATAAGAAAAGCACCACTTGGACTGGGGACATGACTCAGGAGATGGAGCACAAGCCTAATACTCGCGAGTTACCACGTTTGAGCTCCAAAGCACCACAAGAGGGCCCCTGGTGGCTCCTAAGTACCATCAGGCGGTTCAAGCCATTAGGTTTCCATCTTCAGGCAAAGATCGCCTTGAGGAACCACAAGGTATGGCCCCGATAAAGGAAACTAAATAAAAAAAAACAGAAAAGCATCCCTTATTAAACACATGGCCAGAGAGAGTTCAAAGCTGGGGCACGTCCTGCAGGCAGGAGGACCAGGTTTATCTGTCTAAGCAGCACCAGGAGTGACCCCAAGAAGAGAGCAGAAAGACACTGAGCACTGTCAGGAGTGACCCAAACACAACATACGGATAGATACACACACACCTGGCTCTTCTCCAAGAGTGAGGGTTTTTACTTAATTGTTCAATTACGTTTTCAGTTCTATTTTCATATCATAGTAAGTAATAAATAGTACTCATAATTGAAATCATAGTAGCTGGATCTATCCATGGAATTCATTGCAAAATGCAAACAATCATCTTTTATTCTTTATTTGTTTTGTTTTGGGGTCACACCTGGTGATACTAAGGGGTTACTCCTGGTTCTGCATTCAGGAATTACTTCTGGTGGGCTTGGGAGACCATATGCAGCAAGAGATAAGACCCAGGTCAGCTGCATGCAAGGCAAGCAAGCGCCTTACACTCTGTGCTATCTCTCCAGCCCCTCATCTTAGAAGTAAACAATTTTAAGACAATAGGATCAAGGGCTGGAGAGATAGTACAGTGAGTAGGGTGTTTGCCTTGCACCTAGCTGACGCAGGTTCAACCACAAGCACCACATATGATCCCCTAGCACTGACATGTGTGGCCCCCCAAACAAACAACTCAATCAGAGTCTACAGAGAGCTTACACTGACCTGTGACCCTGTAACAGTACAAGAAACCGTTTCAGAGCAAATGGTCTCAGACTCAAAACAGGAATTCACAACCCAGAGTATGTGGAAGAGGAGGACGGGGCTCAGGAACAGCTTCCCAACAACGGTTCCTAATGGCTCAGAGAAGTGGAGGGCTGGACAATAGTACAGGTAAGGGGGGAAGGCACTTACGCAGCAACCCCAAGTTTGATCCTTGGCACCACATGAGCTGGGAGTGATTCCTGAGCACAGAGGCAGAACTAAGACCTGAACACAGCCAGGTGTGGTCCAAATATGAGCGAGAGAGAGAGAGAGAGAGAGAGAGGGAGGGAGGGAGGGAGGGAGGAGGGAGGAAGGAAGGGAGGGAGGGAGCAAGAACTCCAGAAGAACAGCTCCCAAGACACACAGAAAGGTGAGCATCAGCAGCTGTGCCTCAGAAACGCGAACAATCAGTGTTGCTGGCACTTGGAAGGCAAGAGCAGTATGCTGGAGACTACTTTGGAGTGTTGGAGAGCTCGGGTTTTAGCTTGAGAGCGATAATGAGTTTTTTTTTTTTCTGAAGGCAAGACTTGGATCCTGTGGCGGATAGCACTGGAAGTTAGTTGTTGAAAGTGATGACTATTATATACAGAGTATGAAGGCAATGCCCTGAAATCCCACAACACTATACATTCTTGGAAATATGTAAGTTTATTATAAGTAAAAATAATTTTAAAATAAAGTTTTATTAAGAAATTCACTTGCCATAAAGTGAACTTTTTCATTTGTCTTGGGACCAGAGCTGGCTGTGCTCAGGGCTTGCTCCTGGAAAGTGTGTTAGGAGTCACTTTCAGCAGGGGCTCAGGGAACCACATGTGGTGTTGAGGATCAAACGGGGATCAGTTAAGTATAAGGCAAGCACAGTAAGCCTGCGCTATCTCTCGAGTATTTAAAGTGAACTTTTTTTAAAATTTTTTTCCTGGGTAGGTTGTTGTTTAGGGGCTACACACAGCAATGCTCAGGGGTTATTCCTGGCACTAGGTTCAGAAATCACTCCTGGCAGACTCAGAGGAACCATATGGGATGCCAGGGATTGAACTGAGGTCAGCCATGTGCAAGGCAAATGCCCTGCTGTACTATCTCTCTGGCCCCAGGAACTTATTTTTTAATTTATAACCACGTGAAACATACAAAAGGTACTAATTGGTTCTGGAAACAACCAGCACCCATCCCTCCACCAGGCCCCATTTCCACCACCAATGTACCCCACCCCCTCCTGCCCACCCCCAGCTGCCTTAATAGCAGGACCCCAGTTTCCTCTCTTTCTCTCTCTGTCTCTGCACTCCTGCCTCTTATTTTACACATTGTGGCTAGCCCTCAGGTATTTAGAGTTTATCTAAAGTGAACATTTTAAACTACATTATTCAGGGGAGTTATACTGACAAAGTTATGCAGTCATCTCTATTGCAACTTCAGAATACTTCTGCCATCTCAGAAAGAAACACCGGCTATTTAGTCTTCCTATTTTCCCCATCTCTGATCCCTGACAACCAGGAATCTGTTTTCTGTATATATGAACTTGCGTCTTATGGACAGCTTTTTCCTTTACTTTTTTTTTGTTTTTGTCTTGGGGCTACATTCAGAGGTGCTTAGGGTTTATTCCTGACTCAGGGCTTATTCCTGGTGGGTTCCGGGAACCTGAGGGGATGCAAGAGACTGAACCCAGATCAGCTATGTGCAACATAAACACCAGACCAGCTGTGCTATCACTCCAACCCTAGCCTCTTATGAACATTTAATTAATTTATTTATTTATTTTTGCTTTTTTTTGGGTCACACCCAATGATGGTCAGAGGTTACTCCTGGCTCTGTACTCGGGAATTACTCCTGACAGTGCTCAGGGGACAATATGGGATGCCAGGGACCGAACCCGGGGCAGCTGTGTGCAAAGCAAATGTCCTCCCGCTGTGCTATTGCTCCAACCCCTCTTATGGTCATTTTAAACAAAACATACATTTCTATATTCTTCACTGCCATAATGTTTTAAAGAGTCGCTCATGAAGCAGACGTACCAGTATTTTGTGTGTTTTTGTTGTTTGGTTCTGAACCATGCCTGACAGCACTCAGGGGTGACTCCAGCTCTGTGCTCAGATATCACCCCCAGTAGAGCCCAGGGGACCAGGAGGCGTGGGATCAAACACAGGTTTCCCACATACAAAGCATGTGCTCAGTCCAATGACCTATCTATCTGGACCTACGCTTCTTCCTGACCAATAAAAGTTCTATTTTATGAAAATATCATGCTTTATTCATTCATTAGTGGATGAATCTGTAGGTTATTGTTTTCCTTTTGATATTATGAGTAATGCTACTCTTTACAGAAGTTTCATTGAGGACTATGTTTCAGTTCTCTTAGACATAAACACAGGCCCCATTTCTAGTGATTTGGGGAGGAGGCACAGAAGAAAGGTAATTAAGGTTTTAGATTGAGTGACTGGCAGGGATTTGTGTTTTGAGGTGGCAAATCTGGAAGCTCAGCTAAGGAATGTACTAGTAGGGATGAATAAGAAACAAATGGAAAAAATAAGAGGTGGAAATCAGCAGGAACTTGGAGCATATCAGTAAAATTTATGCAACTTTTCATAAATATACCCCAGATTTTCTTATCTCTGGACAATAAATTGCCCTTTCTCTCCATCTCCCTTCTGTCTTAATCTGGTAGAATCCAATTATAATGCTGACTTTTCTTTTTTTTTTTTTTTTTTGCCTTTTTGGGTCACACCGGCAATGCTCAGGGATTACTCCTGGCTCTGCACTCAGGAATTACTCCTGGCAGTGCTCGGGGGACCATATGGGATACCGGGGATCAAACCCAGGTAGGCAGAGGCCGGCGCGCTGCAAGGCAAACGCCCCTACCCGCTGGGCTATCGCTCTGGCCCCATTCTTTTTTCTTTTTTTTTAAGCTTTTTGGGTCACACTTGGCAATGCTTAGGCATTACTCCTGGCTCTGCACTCAGGAATTACTCCTGGCGGTGGTTGGGGACCATATGGGATGCCAAGGATCGAACCCGGATAGGGGTGTGTACAAGGCAAATGTCCTCCCCACTGTACTGTCACTCTGACCCCAATGCTGATCTTTTCTAACCTCTTCAGCTAGAAGGCTGGGTTCTAGTGATACTTGTTCATGCCACTGGGTGCACTTTTCACATTTTATCTAAGCTACCCATGTCGTATTTGACGTGCCAAATACCAGTAACAATTATAGACCTCATTCCCATGACTTGATGGAATGGTTTGAGGCTCTTTATATTCCTGGAGTGGGCAGATGCCCTTGGGCTATCTCGCATGTGACAGGACATACTGAGATGTTGTTACTGGTGCCCGCTCGAAGTAATCGATGATCTACGGGAAGTCAAGTGATCAAGTGATACTTTGTATATGTGAGATCTATGTTTTCAACTAGACTGTAATCTTCTTGAGGACAGAGAGAGCAATTTATTGATTTTAATGCTGCTCATCACAGGTATAGTACAAGGGGTGGACTGCTTAGAGGCTTTCTAGGGTAGTGGACAGTCACATTCACCAAGTAAATAAGTGGCAAAAAGGAATATTTTATAACTGACTTCATAATTGACTCTTCTCTTTCCTCCCTCACAGATTCTAGGATTCCCTAATCAATATATTGTTCTGAACTTAGCAGTTCTCCAACGCATGCCTGCACTGTATTACACATACTTTTCTACATCTCTTCCTTCCCTTTCCATTACTCCATGTCATTTTAATAAAGTCTGACTGAAAGCACTGGTTCCATTTTACTGTAGCTCTGAAATAACGATCAGTAACAGAAATGCCAGGCACAATACCAGGCAGAGCTTTCAAACCCAGTGAGTTGGATGTTCTTAGGCACATAGCTGCAGTACCACCTAGGTGTAGGTTGCCTATCACTTCCTGAAATCCAGATTAAAACAAGATTCTCCATAGTCTACAGTAATCACTTTCTCCTCACCCCCCCACACACACACACACACACACACACACACATACACAGGGATAAGTGTCCCCTCACAGGGATAAGTTCTCCTTAATTTTTCATTTGCGTGACATTACTTTTTTTTAAAAATATTCATTTAAGATAGTTACAGGATGGTCCGCATCGAGCTCAGATCCATACATCAGCACTCTATTGGCACAATGATCCAGGTCAGAAATCTTCTTTGGAAACCAGGGAACAGTCTCCATATCTGCAAAATAAAAAAACCACCAGAGTTGAGGTGATAATCTTAAAGAAGGAAAACAGAAAAAATAAAGCCCAAAATGCATTTGGATGAGATTCTAATTTTAGCTTTATGTGGAAGCAAAATGTATACTTGTAAACTGCTTTATTTCTAGAAAATTGCTTTGACTACCAATTTGGGAGCTTTAAGATTCTTCTGAGCTCGGGGCCGGAGCGATAGCCCAGCGGGTAGGGCATTTGCCTTGCACGTGGCCGGCCTGCCGGCCAAGGTTTGATCCCCAGCATCCCATATGGTGCCCCGAGCACCACCAGGAGTAATTCCTGGGTGCAGAGCCAGGAGTAACCCCTGAGCATCGCCGGGTGTGACCCAAAAAGCAAAAAAGAAAAAATTCTTCTGAGCTCTTAGATTGATTTATTGTGTGTTGGATAAGTGCCATACATTAATAATGCATCAGATGTTCCAGAAATGGTAAGCACCATATTACCTACATACGACCTAAAAAGATCATAACAAAGATGCACAACAGCTAGCTCATTGTGCAAATTTCACTGAACTTAGAATGTCTACTTTTGCTCATGAAAAGGACCTTAGTGCTCATTTATGCCTGTGTCACTTTGATTTTCTCACCCTCCCTCAGCTACTCAAGACTCTGAGGTTCTACATCACCATCTATCACTATCTTCCCGTTGATCATCTATTTGCTAGAGCGGGCACCAGTAATATCTCCATATGTCCTGTCTCATGCTAGTAGAACCCAAAGGCATCCGCTTGCTCCAGGAACATAAAGAGCCTCAAACCATTACATTAGGTCATGGGAATGACCTAATATAAATGTTACTGGTATTTGGCATATCAAATACTACATGAGCAGCTTGCCAGGCTTGCCGTGTGGGTGGCATACCTTGTGAGGTTCTACACACTTTGTTCTTTTGCCTAGAATACCTGCCCCACTCTCCCCTCCCTCCAACTCCTCCTGACCTTCTGTTTTCCTTCTCTCATCTGCCTACAACCAAATCAAACCAGTCTTCTTTGGCCCTGAGTGAACAGACGGTACTTTCAACTCTCTGGGTCCCCAGATCACTGTTTTCTAACTCCTCAAAGGCTCTTACTAAGCTTTTTATTTATTTTTTTATTTTGAGCCGCACTCCAGTGATGCTGAGGGGTTATTACTGGCTTGCACTCAGGAATCACTCCTCACAGTGCTAGGCGGACCATATGGAAAACTGAGATTGAACCTGGGTCAGCCACATGCCAGGCAAATGCCCTACCCCCTGTACTACCACTCCGGCCCCACTAAGCTTATTTTTACCTTTCGTAGATCTGTCAGGAAAACTAGAACACACTGAAGGGCAGAGCACGTACATGCATGTATGTCCATTTCTTAGTAGAAATAGGGGGCACATGTCAGCATTCCCTAGATATTAATAGAAATAGTTTCTCTGAAAGTCCTAATTTTACAGTTGGGTTAACTAGGTGTACAAAGATCAAATAGTTTATCCAAAGAAATTCATCCTTCAGGACAGAGAGGATTAGAACTCCATCTTATTGCTGTAGTCTAAGGATCATTCTTTTTTTTGTTTGTTTGTTTTTTGGGTCACACCTGGCAATGCTCAGGGGTTTCTCCTGGCTCTGTACTCAGGAATTACTCCTGGCGATGCTTGGGGGACCATATGGGATGCCGGGGATCGAACCGGGGGGGGAGGAGGAGGAGGAGGAGGAGGAGGAGGAGGAGGAGGCAGGATGGAAATGGGGAACAATGGTGGAGGGAAGCAAACTGGTGAAGAGATTAGTATTCAAACATCATACGCTGAAACTTAATCATGAATAGCTTTGAAACTTTGTAAATCACAATGATTCAATAACAAATTAATTAATTTTTTTAAAGAGAAGCTCTTTTTTTTCTTTTTTTGCTTTCTGGGTCACACCCGGCAATGCTCGGGGGTTACTCCTGGCTCTGCACTCAGGAATTACTCCTGGCAGTGCTCGGGGGACCATATGGGATGCCGGGGACTGAACCCAGGCCGGCACAAGCCGGCCACGTGCAAGGCAAACGCCCTACCCGCCGGGCTATCACTCCAGCCCCTAAAGGAGAAGGTCTTAGTCCAGGGGTTGAAGAGATAGCTGAATGGGTTGGGACACATGCTCTTCACATAAAAGGCCTGACTTCAATGGTAACCTGAGCACTACCAAGAGTGACTCACAATCACAGATTTTTTTTTTCTTTTTTTGCTTTTTGATCACACCCGGCAATGATCAGGGGCTACTCCTGGCTCTGCCCTCAGGAATTACTCCCGTATGGAGGAAACCAGATGGGATGCTGGGAATCAACCCAGGGTCGGCCGCGTGCAAGGCAAACACCCTACCCGCTGTGCTGTCACATCGGCCCTCTCAAGCACAGAATTTGAAATAAATTCTAAGCACCACCAGCTGTGCCCTCCAAAAAATAAATAGCAGTGTACATCTTTGCTATTTGATTATCTGAAACATCAGTAGGCTTTATTGCTTATTGTCTTTTCATTAACTTTTGGTGGTTGGGGGGTAGGGAGGAAGATTGTACATTATAAATTTTAAGTCTTTAGATGTCTGCAAGTGCAACATTCTCAACAAATTTAAATGTTCAACTTAATATCCACAAGACACGGGCCGGAGCGATAGCCCAGTGGGTAGGGCGTTTGCCTTGCAGCGCGGCTGGCCTGTGCCGCCCGGGTTCGATCCCCGGCATCCCATATTGTCCCCTGAGCACCGCCAGGAGTGATTCCTGAGTGCAGAGCCAGGAGTAACCCCTGAGCATCGCCGGGTGTGACCCAAAAATAAAAAAAAAATCCACAAGACACTATGAGAGTTACTAGGTACTCGTTTATTGCGTGCTGGACGTTTGTGCAATCAAGAAAGGTCTGATGACTGAAAATTGCCATAACTTAATGGATTTAAAACTATTCGGAATCCTTCTGATACTGAAGACAGTCTTTTCTTTTCTCTCACACATGATAAACTGCTGCTTTATAATTTCCCTTTAGTACTCTGAGTAACGTTCTGTGCTCCCTTCTTAGCCAGACTGAAAGCAATTTGAAAAGACAGTGTTTTATGTTTGCTTTCATGGCTTCAAGATAAATGTAATATGAGCACACATTATGTACTTAATCTTCTAAAATGGAGCTTTTTTTCCCCAAAACTTACCATCTTCCTTTGCTATAAAATTTTCTGGTGGATTCACAGAAATTACATTAGTATGTGACTTCAGGATATGAAAAACATCATTCAATTGTTCTCTGTTGATATCACAGTCAACAAATATCTCAAACTCGGAGTTTCTTCTCTTTGATTTTCGAGACTCGATGTGAAGCAGGTTTACATGCTTTTCCTATGTAAATGGAGGGTAGAGACTATTAAAAAATTATTATAATTGCCTCAAATGCCAAAAATCAACTAAATTACTTTTACTTAACTAAGATCAATTCTACACCTGTGAAAGTAATCAAAGGGGAAAGAAAACTGTTTCTTGTTTAATGTTTTCAATACATGAACGAATAAGTTTCTACCTTAAATTTTAGGCGTGGTTTACAAAACTTTTATTTGGGGGCAAAGGGGGCATACCTGGCTATGATCAGGACTTACTCTTAGCTTTGAGCTCAGGGATCGCTTCTGGCAGGGCTCAGGGGACAGTATGGAGTGAGAGGGGTTGGACCCAGGTTGGCCATGTGCAAAGTGCCCTACCTACTGTACTATCATTCTGGCCCCTCAAAAATGCTTTTAAAAATTCACCGCAACCTTGGGGGCTGGAGCAGCAGTACAGCGGGTAGGTCATTTGCCTTTCACATGGCGAACCTGGGTTCGATCCCTGGCATCCCATATGGTCCTCTGAGCACTGCCAGGAGTAATTCCTGAGTGCAGAGCCAGGAGTAACACCTGAGCATTGCCAGGTATGAACACCCCCAAAAAAAAGACATACATGAAATCTGCAATCTAGTTAGTTAAGATGTGATAAGCTAAGAGACAATAAATGTGGTGTATGTTTAAGAGCTGAGAATATTCTGCAAAGGGTGAAAGCATCTTTTTGCATTAAAAGAAAGTAGGAGGTTCATGGAGCAGATGAACTGAAATGAGTGTTAAAGAATCAGCTGAACAGGAAGGCAGAAAGGGAGAAGAAAGATAGAAAATACAGAAATTGTGTAAGTAAAGGTAAGAAAGAGTCAAGAATTATAAGGAATATAAACCAATGAGGGAGGAGAATATCAGGGTTGAAGTGGTTCAACCCTGATATTGAAATAATTGAAATTGAAATAGTCAGGCTCTGGGCCTGAGCGATAGCCCAGCGGGTAGGGGCGTTTGCCTTGCACGTGGCCAACCTTTGCTGGCCCGTGTTCGATCCCGGCATCCCATATGATCCCCGAGCACTGCCAGGAGTAATTCCTGAGCGCAGAGCCAGGAGTAACCCCTGAACATTGCGGGTGTGACCCAAAAAGCAAAAAAAAAAAAAAAAAAAAAAGAAAGAAAGAAATAGGCTCTGTCCTGGAAATGTGCACAGATCACTAGATTTGATTTGTATAAATCAAATTTATCAAATCACTAGCGAAAAGCCAGTACTATGATACACTAGAATTGGTCAGGAGTAGAGTTTCATTAGTACTTTTTTTTGGCACCTCTTCTCTCTCTCTCTCTCTCTTCCTTGCATAGTGTTTGCAATACATACATTTAGAGGTTATTATGTATATCCCTTTGCCTACATTCAATGCTTAGTTCTAGTCTGGTATTATCATTTTCAACAATTATTAGTATACTGTTCCTTCTCTCTTTTTAACATAAATGTTTTTTTTTAAATATTTTATTATACCAACGTGAGATATACAATTACAACGTTGTTCGTGTTTGGAGGTTTTGGTCACATAGTGTTCCAGCACCCCGCCCTCCACTGGTGCCCATTTCCCACCACCAATGTCCCCAATTCCCTCCCCCTCCCATAGCCTGCCTCCATGGCAGGTTCTTTATCTCTTTTCTCTCTCCCTCTCTCTCTCTTTTCCTTCTCTTACATATTGTGGATTGCAATACATACACTTAGAGGCCATCATGTGCATTTTTTGCCAGTATTTAATGCTCAGTTCTAGATTGGTATTAGCCCTTTCGACATTTATTCGCACATGTTCCCTTCTCTGTCTTACCTAACCTCTGACTCCCACACATTTGTGGTAATTTCCACTTTTGGTAAGACCTGATCCACATTTCACCTGACATTGAATTTTGGTATCATAATATGTATATATATATACATATATATATTTATTTATGCCATGCAAATAAATGCAGTCATTCTATATCTCTCTCTTTCCTTCTGACTAATTTCACTCAACATGATTCTTTCCATGTCCATCCATTTATAGGCAAATTTCATAACTTCATTTTTCCTAACAGCTGCACAGTATTCCATTGTGTAGATGTACCAAAGTTTCTTTATCCAGTCATCAGTTCTCAGGCATACTGATTGTTTCCAGGTTCTGGCTATTGTGAATAGTGCTGCTATGAAAATAAAAGTGCGGATTATGTTTCCGCTGTGTGTTTTTGGTTTCCCAGGGTATATTCTCAGGAGTGGTATGGCTGGGTCAATAGGGAGCTCAATTTCTAGTCCTTGGAGGAATGTCCATATTGTTTTCCAGAAAGGTTTAGTGTGCTTTTTTTTTAAATGGATTTTTACAATAACAATAAGGTTATAAACATCTTCTAAACTGTAACTTGAGGGGCCAGAGCAATAGCCCAGCAAGTAGGGCGTTTGCCTTGCAAGTGGCCAGCCTGTGCCGGCCTGGGTTTGATCCCGGCATCCCATATGGTCCCCGAGCACCGCCAGGAGTAATTCCCTGAGTGCAGAGCCAGGAGTAATCCCTGGCGTCGCCAGGTGTGACCCAAAAAGAAAAAAAAAATGTAACTTGAGGGGCCGGAGGCGAAGCACAGCGGGGAGGGCGTTTGCCTTGCACGCTACCAACCCGGGTTCGATCCCCAGCATCCCATATGAATCCCCGAGCTTCACCAGGACTAATTCCTGAGCAAAAAGCCAGGAGTAACCTCTGATGGTTGCCGGGTGTGACCCCCAAAAAAAAATAAGCAAAAAAAAAAAAAGTAACTTGAATAAATAGAAAGCTAAAATTTGGGAGGAAAAATAAGTCTATTTCTTCCTGTGTACAAACTGAATATTACTAAAATCAAAACCTCCATGGAATTCCACAAGGATATTAACTTGTCATTTGTCTTCCCTTTGTTCATCAATTTGCTCAAGAGGGCACCAGTAATGTCTCCATTCATTGGGAATGAGGTCCATTATTGTTACTGTTTTTGGCATATTGAATACACCACAGGTAGCTTGCCAGGCTCTGCCATGGCTCTGGGTTCATCCCAGGGGGCCCAGTCTTTTTTCTATGTCAGACCATCAACCATCCAGGGCCCATGGGGTAGAGCCCTGGGTATAGACAAGCCTGTCTCCTGTCTGCCACCTGCTGACACAGTCGAGCACCGCAGCCACACATGCAACAACTCAAGGGGCAGGACAACACCTCAAGGGGCAGGAGATATTAACTAAATAGTTTTAAACAGATTTAGAAGAATATAACTAAATAATCTAAAATTCATCTGGAAGAAAAAATTAGTCAAGAACAACCCAGGAACATTCGCTACAGTTAGAATCCTAAGGGAAACATTCCCACCAGGTGTTTCAACCCAGGAATATTCAGTACAGTAAGAATGCAGTAAAGGGAGCAGTACTGTATTCAGTTCAGTAAGGGAGACATTCCCACTGGTGTTTCCGTCACAGATAGGAAAGCACAGAGAGGTTAAGTTCTTTGCTGAAAGGCACAGGGCCGGAATCCTGAGACTGTCAGAATTCATAGTCCATGTTATTAAATACTAGATTGTAGGGGCCAGAGCAATAGACAAGCGGGTGGGCGTTTGACTTGCATGCGGCCGACTTGGGTTCAATTCTCAGCATCCCATATGGTTCCCTGAGCACCACCAAGAGTACAATTCCTGAGTGCAAAGCCAGGAGTAACCCCAAGTATTGCCAGGTGTGACCCAAAATGCAAAATAAATAAATAAAAATAAACATAAAAATAAATAAATACTAGATTGTAAAGGAAAGGACTCATCAGCAAAATGGATAAAATAACTTTCTGAGTAATGTTTATATAATTTAACACTGAATATTTCATAACCCAAAACTTGGATAATTAATTATAATTGGAAGAGAATTATAATGGGAAGCAAAATTGAAATTAAGCAATCACTACAGAGTTGTACTAAAAAATATAAAATAATACTGAGTAGTTTGTGCAGACGCTATTGCGTCTGTGCGGTTTTGATTTTTGGGCTGGGGTCTGGGGGTCCTCTGGTGCAGGGTGGAAATCACAGACCTGAGATGGGGGCAGCAGGGTGATGGGATGGCAGCGGCTGGGGAGGGGAGGTGGCAAGCTTCTCCTTGGCGGTTTGGCGTGCTTTCTACTGTCTGTTCCCTTTGTGTAGTTGCCGGGTTCAAGGCTGGGGTGGGGGGGGGTCCCTCCAGCGCAAGGTGGGAATCACAGACCTGAGATGGGGGCAGCGGGGTGATGGAATGGCAGCGGCTGGGGAGGGGAGACAGCAAGCCTCTCCGAGGCGGTTTGGAGCCGTCCATTCCCTTTGTGTAGTTTCTGGGTTCCTCTGACACCACCTTTTGTAGTTTTTCTTTACTCCACTCTTTGGATCTAGTTCCTGTCGTAAATTGTCCATATATCTGATGGTTTATCTGGGGATTCTCAATTCTGTTATACTGGTCTGAGAGTTTGCCTTTATTCCACTAGCAATTTTGATATCTATGGCTTTATAGTCTCTAGCTTTATGGTCTCTAGCTTTATGGTCTCTAGCTTTATGGTCTCCACCCAGCAGACCAGCCTATCACAGCCCGGCCACTTGCAGCTGCGCAGTTCATCAATAAATGCTGGATTTTGAGATGGCTACAAAAGTATGCTACCCGCACGGCAGAGCCTGGCAAGCTAGCCGTGTCGTATTTGATATGCCAAATACTAGTAACAGTTATAGACCTCATTCCCATGACCTGATGGAATGGTTTGAGGATCTTTATGTCCTGGAGCAAGCAGGTGCCCTTGGGCTCTACTAGCATGTGACGGGACATATGGAGATGTTACTGGTGCCTGCTCGAGCAAATCGATGATGAACGGGAAGACAGTGATACAGTGATACAGTGGGGAGGGCATGCCTTGCACACAGCTGACCAGGTTCAATCTCCGGCATCCTGTATGGTCCCTCGAGTCCCACCAGGAATAATTCCTGAATGCAGAGCCAGGAGTAACTCTTGAGCATCGCTGGGTGTGACCCAAAGAGCCAGGAAAAAAATAACATAAGTCAGGGTCCAAGAGATAGGGCTGCAGCGGCTGTCCTTGCATGTGGCTGACCCACGTTCCATACCAGGTACCTCATATCATCCCCTGAGCCCATCAGAAGTGATCCCTGAGCACCGCCAGGTGTAGCCCAAAAAATAAAGGCAAATCTGGGGCTGGGAAAATGTACAGCAGGTAGGTGCTTGCCCTTGGATACAGCAAGATTGTTTCTGTACACCTTAAACAATTTATTCTGACACTACCAGTGTATCTAAGTGCCAAATGCACTGAAACTTTGACACTAGGGAACAGTGTAATTGTAAAGCTTTTGTAGTTTTACAATATTAAAAGTCATTATCTGGGCTGAAAAAATAGTTCAATATATTTTGCATGCAGGGGGGCAGGTTTCAACCCTCATACCACATGGTTCCTCCTCCCCACCCCACCCACACACACACATATCACAAGGAGGTACAGAATGAGGAGTAGCTCTGGGTACCATCAGGTGTGGCTCCCAAATGAAAAAAATAAAAATCACATTAACAATATTATTAACCTATATTGAATATTCCATATAATGAAAATCTACTTCTCTGAAATCATGGAAGTGCATCTTTCCTCCCATTTCTATATTGCTTTCGTCATCCATAAACTATTTTTACCTCTGCTTATGTCTTATAAACAAGCAATCTTTTAGAAATGTAAGTTCTTGGGGCCAGAGCAATAGTTCAGGAGGTAGGGCATTTGCCTTGCACACGGCTGAACCAGGTTCAATCCCGGCATCCCATATGGTCCCCTGAGCACCGCCAGGAGTGATTTCTGAGTGAGGAGCCAGGAGTAACTCCTGAGCATTGCCGGGTGTGACTCCCCTCAAAAAAAAAAAAAAAAAAGAAATGTAAGTTCTTATCTCCACCATTACGGCTACACCACCAGATCAACTCTGCCACTTCACAAATATTCTCTGTAGAGACACTAATCCCAAATAATGTCGGGTATCTGCGCCCATGCTGAGACTTCCGGTGTTTTTGTTTTTCCCCAAACCCCATCAAGCCCTGTCAGCCCAACCAAGTACCCAGATCTGGACCCAGGCCATAAATCTGGAAATGTTTGGACTGCGAGCTAGCGAAGGCAACAAAAAGCTGGTTCAATTCTTAGATAAGTATTTACCAATCCAGAAATCTGATAGAACAAAAAGCTCACATAAGTTTATTTTCTAGATATATTAATATTAATACCACAACTTTGTCATCTAATACATTTTGATCCTAGAATTGTATCAACAGTTGCCCCTTTTTCTACATTAAACAAAAGTAAAATTGAAATGTAAGCTCTTAATAAATTTCTCTAGTCCACCTCTGATGAATTTATAATAATTTCTCTTCTAAGTTTAGAAACTAATTTTAGAAGAGCTAGATGCAGAAACTTAGAAAGTGCTTACCTGGAAAATTTTCAGGGCTTTTATAAGTCCTCCAACTTCATTTTTTAAAGAAAAAATGAGAGTGGCTCTTCCCTTTTCTAAGGAATAGTCCTTGTTTTCCTTATTATCTTCAATCATGATTAATCAGGTCTACTGTCCTAAAAATAAAGTGTGAAAATGTAAAAGGATTAAAAAGCTGTGCAGTACTGATCTTCTTTAATAACACTGATAATATTTATAGACCTCATTCCTGATCATGTTATAGACCTCATTCCCATGACCTGATGGAATGGTTTGAGGCTCTTTATGTTCCTGAAGCAAGCAGGTGCCCTTGGACTCTACTAGCATGAGACAGGACGTATGGAGATGTTACTGGTGCCTGCTCCAGCCAATCGATGAACGGGAAGACAGCGATACAGTGATACAGTGATAATATTTACTGTTTGAAAGCAGCCGGGGCCAGAGAGATAGATGAACCGCTGAGCACACGCTGTGAGGGGGGGGATCTGGATTCTGTTCCCAGAACCACGTGACTTCTGAGCACTACCAGAAGCAAACCCCATGCACCGAGCCAGAGAGGTCCAAGGGTCACTTTTTGAGTATACTTGCTTACCCCTTTAGCTCTTGAAAAGAGGGGGATGGACCAAAGGGGAAGAAATAAAAGTGACTAGGGAAAACGCTGAGGTTCAAAAAGGGATTGAGGGGCCGGAGCGGCCCGGTAGGGCATTTGCCTTACACGGCCGGCCCAGCCGCCGGGTTCGATCCCCGGCATCCCATATGGTCTCCCGAGCACCGCCAGGAATAATTCCTGAGTGCAGAGCCAGGAGAAACCCCTGAGCATCGCCAGGGTGACCCAAAAAAAAGGGGATTGAGGGTAGTTGAACATAGGAATAAAAACTGATACATATTAAGATCTTTAAAACAAAGCCATGGCCAAATTTGGTTTTTTGGGTTGTCTTTTTGGATCACACCCAGCGATGCTAGGGGTTACTCCTGGCTCTGCACTCAGGAATTACTCCTGGCAATGCTGGGGACTATATGGGATGCCGGAGATGGAACCCGGTTCACCCGCATGCAAGGCAAACGCCTTACCCGCTGTGCTATCGCTCTGGCCCGGCACTCTCATATTTAAGGATTTTGAAAGTCTGAATACTCCTGGAAGACAGTACCAAAGCCTTGGACAACACCTGTGTGGAAAAAAGTAATCTCCAAGGAATCTCGATTTTGTTTCCTAAATAAGGGAGGGAATGAATGAGCATGAGTATAAAAGATGAAATATCAACGAAAATGTTGTCCAGGAAAAACATTATTCCAGGAAACAGAAGGGAATGCAGATGGCAGACACAGCTCGATCAGAAGCCATCCTAAGGTGAAAACAAAAGCTCTGTGAATAACCCCAGGGTCAAATTCATGAAACCCGGGCTGGTGGCACTAGAACCTTGCCTGTCGTCACTCCAAGCTCTGCTGCTTCCCCTCTTAAATCAAGTAAATGAAGTCACCTCAAACTTCGCAGGGTTAGTAAGTCTTGTTTCCCAGAATCAAGCGCTTTAACGGGGAGTTCGTTTTAAAGCTCCGCAAACCCAATGATGGGGCAACTTTAACCTTCCCTGGACTAAACAATAGCGGCTCGGCTACTCCTTGTCCTTAGGAACCTTGTCCCAGGCTCTCAGTGCCACGCTGGGGAGCCGCTGACGAGGGTGGGTGTGATGCTGGGACGCTCTGCACCCTAGCCCCCTCTTGCTTTGAGGGTGTCTAAGGACAGAGGAAGGGAAAGAAGAAGGAAGGAAGGGAAAGTGCTCACAGTAAAGGAGTCCCCAGAAACGAGGGATTCCAACCCTGAACCTCAGCCTCCTTTAAAATTCCAACGGGTTCAGGTGAAGCCAGGTGACGCTGATGGCACACAGGAGGATCTCAAAAAAATAGACGGTAGGAAAAAGGAGTGACCACACAGGAAATCGAATTCCCAGCGCCTGCTGCTCCCCCTCGGGTATTCCTTTCCCGGGAGGGTGACCTTGCCTCTGCCCCAGAGCACCAACCTCGCCCGCGGACCGACGCCCGCGGTCCATTCCTCTGCCCCAGAGCCCTAGACTCGCCCGCGGTCCATTCCTGACCCTGGACCGACGGCTCCCCAACTCACCTGGGGAACCGCTGCAGAGTTGGGTAAACCCCCGGACAGCGCCGCCGCCTCTTATATCGGGGCCGGCCAATGGGCGTCGGAGGCTGCAGGCCGGTGGCCAATGAGAAGGGGAGAGACGGCCAGAGCAGACCTCCGCGGGGTGC
Organism: Cryptotis parvus; assembly: GCA_021461705.1. Lineage (NCBI taxonomy): Eukaryota > Metazoa > Chordata > Mammalia > Eulipotyphla > Soricidae > Cryptotis > Cryptotis parvus. The sequence goes on from JAJIBD010013909.1 coordinate 20,694, forward strand.
TGACGATTCCTTAGCCTTGAGGTGTATCTCACCAGGCTAATTAAACAAATGTTAGGTCATCCTAAAGGACAGAAGTCTGACTAATAGCAAACGACACGAAAGTGGAAAACCCCTGCTAAGCAAGACAGCGCCTTTGATAACAACCTCCCTTCTAGGTTTCTACTCGCCACGTGGAAACCTTTCTCGAGGTGGGGCCCCAGCCAGAGGACTCTGTTTCTAACTCTAGGTTTATTTGGGGTCCCACACGCCTCATCACTCTCTTGGTGCCTTCCTTGCTCCTTGGGGCAAAGCAATAGCAACTTTTGGAAGAAAAGTGCTCAGTAGCCTTTAGGTTAAAGAAATCGTAAAGCTGCAAGCAGATGGGCATGTTATGTTTGCATGGCACATGCTATATGGGCAATATGACACAGCAAAAGAATTAGGTGCCAGGTTATTGGGCGCCCAGTCCTCAGACCTGGTCCTCAGGACACAGAACATTGCACAGTGCTCTTTTCTTTTATCTTTAAAGTCTGTCCAAGTAAAATGCATGCAGGATGAAACATCCTTTGATGTGTGCTGTTCTGTACACCTGGACAACTCCAAGTCCTTGTGACCATCAGAGGCTCATTTCCTTCAGGTCTACGATGTTCCCTGTCTTTACCTTCATAAGGATCCCGCCACCCACTCCCTGACAATTATTGTTTGTTTCTATCCCTCTAGTTTGGTCTTTTCCGGTCATCAAATAAGTGGTCACCTGCATTCCCATGACAAAG
>JAJIBD010013910.1:0-17624 GCA_021461705.1 Cryptotis parvus
ATGGGATGCCGGGGATCAAACCCAGGTCGTTTGTGTGCAAGGCAAATGCTCCACCCTCTGTGCTATCTGAAAGAGTGTTTTTATGTCCTGGAGGATGCTCCAAAAGTGGTATTGCTGGGCCATATAGCAGTTAAATTCTATGATTACTGAGAACTCTCCATACTGTTTTCCACAGGGGTTGTACCAGAAAATAATCTCCCCAGCAGTGCATGAGAGTTCTCTTTTCATCTTTTCACCATGTCCTTGCCAGCACAGATTGTATCTACTTTTTTTTGTGGGGGGGTGTCACACTCAGCAATGCTCAGGGGTTACTCCACTCTTCACTCAGGAATTTCTTCTAGCGGTGCTTGGGGGACCATATGGGATGCTGGGGATTGAACCCGGGTCGCTCTGTGTGCAAGGCAAATGCCCTACCCGCTGTGCTATCACTCTGGGCCCTGTGATCGTTTTCTTAATATCCCTTTCTTCTCTTTCATTATTTGTATATAGGAAACTCACTGACTTTTTGGGTATTGGGTATTGAGTTTGTACCTTGCCATTCTACTATAGGTATCTATTGTTTGTAGGAGCTTTTTGGTAGAGAGCTTAGAGTTCTCTAGGCATAAAATCTTGTCATCTGCAAATAGTGATAGCTTAACTTCTTCCTTGCCTATCTAGATGTCCTTAATGTTCTTTTTCTTCTCTGATTGCTAAGTCATATTTTTAAATCAGAAAGTTCAATATCAGAAAATATCAGGAACTTCCAAAAAATAAATCAATAAAAGGCAGTTTGTGATATTTGTTATATCTCATTAAGGTAATACTAAAGCAATTGTCTGAGGAACTACTGAGTTGGTTTGTGCTAGTTGATCTTTCTTGAGCATTATTGAGCTTAGTTGTCTTCTTTCCCATAACATTTACTGTGTTCCTATTGCACTGACAGTACTATGAAATTTGGAGATGTTGTTGGCCAATATATGGCTGTGCACTTCAAAACTAGAATGATTTTGTGACTTAATGAGGTTCAACAGAGCTGGGCTGTTCCTATGCTGGAAAAATGTCAGGTGTCAGAGGGGTCTACCAGTCTTTCCAGCACTGGGGGTGGTTGGGGGAATTTACCTGCTAATTCTGAGAAGGCCCTGGAGTCAATGTCCTCCCCACTGTGCTATTATCGTACCAGTCCCTAAAGATGCATTATTTTTAACTAAAAATTTTATTAGGGATTTCCTCTTAAAGGATTTGCCATGTTTTTGTTTTTTGTTGTTGCAGGTTATTATTATACGATACTTATATCACATAATAATTGCAATATTATTCACTGTCACTGTCACTGTCTCCCCGTTGTTCATTGATTTGCTCCAGCGGGCACCAGTAACATCTCCATAACTCCTGTCACAAGCAAGTGTAGCCAAGGGCATCTGCTCTCAATATTATTATGTGATATTTATACCATATTACATTTAGTCAGTCAGTATGTCCCACTTACCTGTTCTGGACTATGACAGTTTCTCATACTCTCCTGTCTTTGATGATCCTCAGTTTTGGGAAAGCAAATGGTTTGCTTACAGAAGGTCCCTCTAGGGGCGGAGCAATAGTCCAGCGGGTACGGCGTTTGCCTGGCACATGGCCGACCCAGGTTCGATCCCTGGCATCCCATATGATCCCCTAAGCACCGCCAGGAGTAATTCCTGAGTGCAGAGCCAGGAGTAACCCCTGAGCTTTGCTGGGTATGACCCCCCCCAAAAAATCAAACAGAGGGATCTGGAACATAGCCTAGTTGCTTAGAGCAACTGCTTTGCAGAAGTTAGGTCACATAAGTTTAATCCTTGGGTATTCGAGCTCTGAACAAGATCCTGGAAATTTTGCTGTTTGAGCTTGGCAGTTCAGTACCTGAAATCCGTTGCACTGTAAGCTATTTCGTGCTACATCACAGGCAGGTGTGGTGAGCCCCAGAACTGAAGAAGCACAACCCCCAGTGAGCACGTGTGAGTGTCACAGTGACCTCTGTGAACACTTATAGTCAGAATGTGTGAGAGCACCACAAGGAAAGAGTGAAATCCATGAGGAGTCACAAGTGCAAGCTGCACAGTTATAGAAGGGCAACCCTTGGCAGGCACTAAAGTCAAGTGTGTGAGCAAGTCTGTGCCCCCACTGGGGAGCTGAAACACAGCCACGTGTGTGGGGCCCCGTCACCATCACAACAACGAAGGGAAGGTAACAGGGGAAATTTTCAAATGGAATAAAAAATGAAGTGGAAAGTACTCCATTGTAGGGGCCAAAGAGAGCACACCAGGTAAGGTGTTTACCTTGCATGTGGCTGACCTGGGTTTTATCCTCACCACTGGTATAGTTCCCTGAGCACTGCTGGGAGTGATTCCTAAGCACTGCAGGTGTGGCCCCAAAATAAAAAGAAATAAACAACAACAACAACAAAAAGGAATGGAAAGGTCTCAATAAAGTGTCATTGAATATCTTGGTAAAAAGTTGTATTATTGCAATATTATATATTGTTGCAATATATTTTCCCATGACCAGATGGAATTGTTTGAGGCTCTTTATGTTCCTGGAGCAAGCAGGTGCCCTTGGGCTCTACTTGTATGAGACAGGTCATATTGAGATGTTACTGGTGCCCGCTCGAGCAAATCGATGATGAACGGGAAGACAGTGATACAGTGATACAGTGCAATATATTATTGTGATTTAGAAAACCCATTTTATCGACATTAAGGTTATCATAAAGAAATTGGCATTCCCCTTTATCTTTTTATCTATTAATATTTCACTATCTGATCTTATTTCACTGTCTGATCTTATTACTTATTTTGGTGTAGTGATTCACATATCTTCCCCATTCCTGATCTTTTCTTGAACCCACCATTTCATGTATTCAAACTTCTGTGATATATTTCCCCTCATTTGTTTCAGAGACACTTCAACTCCATCTGTTCCAAACTGAATGCTTTCCTATCTCTGTATTACTTACATCTTCTACTTCAATATCCTCTAGTTCCATAAATAGCACCAAATCTACCTATTTGCTCAAATCAGAAACCTACACTCTTCTTAGGCTGAGTGATCCTTCTAAAACAGAAATTTGTCAATAGCATAACCTCCTGTTTCTATTAAACCCCATTAAAGGTTTCTGTTTCTCATCTCTTATCACTCCAGGACTTGCTCTTTGCTCTCCATGAACTCAAAAAGGCATGTGGTTCTTTGAGCATAGCTGAGTTTTTTATATACCTCTGTGTTTTGTTCAAGTTCTTACCCTGGCTGCAAGAATTTCTTTCTCCGTGTTTTCCCACTTTCTCTTATCCTTCAAGACCCAGCATAGACATTTCCTCCCTGTAAATTTCAAGACAATTTACCCTGTTCAAACTTCCTCACTGGATTATGAGCTACTGAAGGTAGGGCCGTATATGTTTCATCTTTGTCAGCTCTGCTCGGTATAGTACCTGCCAAGCTCTTTCTTAGAAAATGTTGCTAACAAACTGTACTTTCTTTCTGCCCCCATGACACTGAGATCAGTCATTACATTTTACCACACAATGCCTGGTTCCTGGGCAGGGACTTGGCTCTTCACCTCACAGCTTTGCCTAGAATGGTCTTTTTGTGCCCTTTCCCCAAATACCACCTGGAGTAGCTCTAGTCCCTGAGGACTTTAGAGTGTGGCCCCACAATCAAAACAAAACAAAACAAAAGCCTGCTCCTGCCCCTGCAGAAGAGGTGAGATCTAGGAAGACAATCTGAGTCTTATTCATCCCATAGCCCAGCATTTGAATTACAGTAGGTGCTTAATAATCATTTGCTGGGTGAATAACCAGAGCAGAAAATTTAAAACAATTGTCAGCTGACTGGGAGAAATAGAGTTGTGACTTAGAGTGTCTGGACTGCAAGTGAATGGTCATGAGTTCAAACCCCTGTGGCCCGCATATGCCAAGTGTGATCCTGGCAGCTCTGCAGCCTGCTATCCACAGTGCCACAGGCAATTTCTGGCTTCAGTGACGCTGCAACAAACGCACAACTGTGTGTCTTAATTCAGAGTACAGCCCCTGGTGAGCACATGGCAAGTCAACACAACTAGGAGTGCAAACCTCTGTGAGTATCACGGCCAAATATGTGAGCAACACATCTTGAGGTGTGATTTAAATGTGAAAGCTCAACCGTGCATTCGTGTGACCACTGATCCTGGCGACAACATCAACAACGAAGGCAAGGAGGAGAGGAAATATATTAAAAAAAAAAGTATATGTGTGTGTGTGTGAAGCAAGATAGTTTTTTTAATTGAAACTCACTTTGAAAGATGTGAGAGGAGAGGAGAGAAAGCAAGGAAGTATGTATTCAAGGGAGAACACAGGTTTAGAGCAAACTGAAAACCCAAAACTTCTTAAAACAACAATAACAGCAACCTACATTGACCTTTTGATAAGTCATCCACAAACTCGTTGGCCAAGCTTTCTAAGGGAAGTTCAGTTTTCTTTATTAGGAAGATGTTACCTAAGCTAATATCTAGAAGAAATGCAAAGCAAAATGGCATGAAAAACGGCCAACCAGGAAACTAGAGCAATACTGTGACAATTTATAGTTATATGCCCATAAATGTGCTATCATGAAAAATCATAATATCATTTCATACTATCATTATCATGATATCATTTTCATTTAGCCAGCTACAGCAAATACACAATTAAATTGTATTGACACTATGCCTAAGGGATTACTGCTCAGAAAAAGAAAGGTAACAGAAAAGTTGTGAAATCCAGCATCTGGGATCTGGAGTGCTTTAAGAATTGAATCTAAAGGATCAGTATTGTTCAGCTCCCAGCGCCAGAGAGGCAGGGCACAGCTGGGAGGAAAGGAGAGGAGGGTGATGTAAGACCAAGCAGGAGAGACTCTGGCAATTAGGAAAGGAAGTGGTTTGACATTGGAAAGTGCTTGGCATGTAAGATGAGAACCTGGCGAGGGAGGGACAGGTGATGAATCAATTACAACAGACTTCACTCGCCTGCCACTGTCTGGGCTCTGGAAATAAGTTGATGAGATTTGGATTTAATAAATATTAAAATTCTAAGAACACTTAAGAACTGCCAAGGGAGGCTTGGAGGCGATGATCATAGGAGTAGAATTTCTAAGGCTAGACTGTGCATCCATCTATTATGGATGGTTTGAGGCGAACATCCATCCTGCTACCACAGAGAGAATGTAATGACCCCAGAGGTCTTCCTTCCAGTTCCTTCCAGATGTACAAGAGGAGAGCGTGGGGGAATTTCAGTGGCGCTAACTTCCATTCTGCCGTTTCATTACAGATGCCTCACTATGAATTCAGATGTGATTGCTAGCATTTTCTCTAAGTAAAAGAAGAGCTTTAATGGCTGGTGTTTCGAACACTACTGTCCAGTATTTGTCCACCTTTATACCCGGTTCTTCCCCAACAGTAACATTTCACTGGATAAGTTTATTTGAAATTTGCAATAGTTTGGGCAGGGTCTGGGTTAAATTTGAACTTTTCTTAGCAAATACCTTCTATCACAGATTAAATGTCTTTCTTTTTTTTTTCTCCTCCTTGTGCTGGGAATTGTGCTCAGGGTCTCATACATGCAGAGCAAATGTTCTAGTACTGAGCCACAACCCCATAAAAATTCATATTTTAAATAAAAATTGGGCATTTTTAGGCTGAAAAATTCCCTCAGACACTTTAAAGCCCTCTCTTGTGGGGTTGGGGTGACAGTATAATGGGTAAGTGACTTGCCTCTCATGCAGCTGACCCAGGTGCTATCCCAGGCATCCATATGCTCCTCCTCTGAGTCTGCCGGGAGTGATTCCTAAGCACAGAGCCAGGAGCAAGCCCTGAGCATAGTTGCCTTCTGTAGTAGCATTTTTTAGGAGAAATTGTCTGTTCCCAGGTTTCTCTCTTAACTGGACTCTGAACCTGCGTAGTCATTTGACTTCTTTACTGGGTTTCCCACCATTCAGTTCAGGCTGATCCACAAAAGGGATGTACAGTGAGGGTTTTTTAACTAAAAAAAAAAATTTTTTTTATGAGAAGAGTGGGTAGGGTGTTTGCTTTGCATGCGGAAGACCCAGGTTCAATCCCCGGCATCCCAAATGGTTCCTCGAGCACCGCCAAGAGTAATTCCTGAATATTGCTGGGCGTGATGCCCCCCAAAAAAGCAAAAAAAAATTAATTTTTTATTATTGAATCATGGTGAGATAATAGATCACGAATGTTCATGCAATGTTCATACAATGTTCATGAATGGGGTTTCAGTCATATGATGTTTCGACCCTCGTCCCTTCACCAATGTCCCCAGAGTTTTTTCTTTTCTTTCTTCTTCTTCTTCTTCTTCTTCTTCTTCTTCTTCTTCTTCTTCTTCTTCTTCTTCTTCTTCTTCTTCTTCTTCTTCTTCTTCTTCTTCTTCTTCTTCTTCTTCTTCTTCTTCTTCCTTCTTTCTTCTTCTTCTTCTTCGTCTTCTTCTTCTTCTTCTTCTTCTTCTTCTTTCTTCTTCTTCTTCTTCTTTCTTCTTCTTCTTCTTCGTCTTCTTCTTCTTCTTCTTCTTCTTCTTTCTTCTTCGTCTTCTTCTTCTTCTTCTTCTTCTTTTCTGTCTTCTTCTTCTTCTTCTTCTTCTTCTTCTTCTTCTTCTTCTTCTTCTTCTTCGTCTTCTTCTTCTTCTTCTTCGTCTTCGCTCTTCTTCTTCTTCTTCGTCTTCTTCTTCTTCTTCGTCTTCTTCTTCTCCTCCTCCTCCTCCTTCTTCTTCTTCTTCTTCCCTCTTCCTCTTCCTCTTTCTTCCTCTTCCTCTTCCCTTCTTCTTCTTCTTCTCCGTCTTCTTCTCTTCTCCTCCTCCTCCTCCTCCTCCTCCTTCTTCTTCTTCTTCCTCTTCCTCTTCCTCTTTCTTCCTCTTCCTCTTCCTCTTCTTCTTCTTCTTCTTCTTCTTCCTCTTCTTCCTCTTCCTCTTCCCTCTTTCTTCCTCTTCCTCTTCTTCTTCTTCTTCTTCTTCTTCTTCTTCTTCTTCTTCTACTTCTTCAAAATTCAATGAATGGAAAACTTACTGGGATTTAGAAGTCTTCTATTAGGAGAGTCTGGGAACTGTCCTTTGTTAGGGAGTTTATTTTTATTTATTTGGGGATGAGGTTGGACCATATTCAACTATGCTACAGGCTTACACCTGCCTCTGTGCTCAGGGACCACACTTGGCTGTATGCAGGGGACGTGATGGGATGCAGAGGATTGAACTATGTTGTTAGCATGCAACACAAATGCCCTTCCCATAGTGCTCTCTCCCGTCCTCTCTTAGGGAGTAAATGTGTCCTCTAGGACTGACCACTCAACCCCAGGCTCAGTCTCCCTCATCTGGAGAGGGAAGGAAAAGTCCTGTCAGAGAGGCAGTGAGGATTCAGGGAGTTTATGCATCATCTTACCAGATACTCAGTCTTTGCTTTGGGAGGTGGGGAAGGGCACGCTCAGCTGTGATCAGGGGTTACTCCTGGCTCTGTGCTTAGCATGCAACACAAATGAGTGTTTGTGTTTAGGAGTGACCTGGCAGTGCTCAGTGGACCATATTTGGTGCTGGGGATTGAACCAGAACCATCAGCATGCAAAGCAAGCACCTTAGCCACTGTATTATCCTTTCAGCCACAGATATTCTCCAAACAGAGCTTTTTCTATCTCTCAGTGTGCTGATCTTTGGGGCAGGATATTCTTTGTCATGAGTAACTGTCCTGTGCATTGTAGGGTACACAATAATATAATCAGTTTCTTTTATTTTTCTTTTTTTGGTTTGTCCCAGAGGTGCTCAGGGGTTACTCCTGGCTCTGCACTCAGGAATTACTCCTGGCAGTGCTTGGGGGACCATATGGGATGCCAGGATTGAACCCAGGTCAGCCACATGCAAGGCAAATGCCCTCCCTGCCGTACTATAGCTCCAGCTCCTCCTCCTGAAATTTTTTCTTTTCTTTTTTCTTTTTTTCTTTTTGGGTCACACCCAGCTACGCTCTGGGGTTACTCCTGTCTCTGCACTCAGGAATTACTCCTGGCAGTGCTCAGGGGACCATATGGGATGCCGGGGATCAGGGATCGAACCTGGGCTGGCGCAGGCCGGCCACTTGCAAGGCAAACGCCCTACCCGCTGGGCTATCACTCCAGCCTCTGAATTTTTTTCTTTCTATACTTAAAAGACAAGAACCTGGTAGGCCTGGGTAAGACCCAGCCTTCCCAGCGGGTCCCTGGGTGGCAGAGGCAGATGGGGGAGAAAGTGATATTCTCCTTCCCGCCTCACATAAGCCACCCATGGGGGCCCACCTACATCACAGTGACCCTCGCCCTAGACCGCGGACAGATTCTCTTTCCCCCTGCTTGCTATCTGTGCGGTATTGAAATTTTGTTTTTAGGGTTTGTCGGGTAGTCACTAGGGTCCCCAGCGATATCAGGAAATGAGTTCCCTTCTACCTCCAAAGCCAGCAGGGAATGGATGAAAACTCAGGAGTCCAGCACAGTTCTAAAAGGCTTTTACTTAAATATGTTCCTCAGCTACAATCCAAAATAATGGGATTCCCCAGACCTCTAGCTCTTGGTCACAACTTAGACTGTGCACAAGGGTCCAAGTCTCCCACCAAAGTGCAATATCATTAGTTTCTATCTACTAGATGCCAGGAGCATCCTTTTCACCCCCATTATAATAATCCTAAGTGCCTCATATTGTACAATGTTACCATGTAGATTAAATCACCCCTGTAAGAACCACTGTCCAATTATAGTTAATGTATTATTGGTATATTATATTCACTATCACGATCACGATCTTCCCGTTGATCATCTATTTGCTAGAGCGGGCACCAGTAATATCTCCATATGTCCTGTACATGCCAGTAGAGCCAGTGGTATCGGCTTGCTACAGGAACATAAAGAGCCTCAAACCATTATATTAGGTCATGGGAATGACCTAATATAATTGTTACTGGAATTTGGCATATCGAATACAACACGAGAAGCTTGCCAGGCTTGCCGAGCAGGAGGCAAACTCTTTTAAACACCTCCAAATAAAGCATTTATTGATGAACCGCGAGGCCACTTGCAGCCACGCAGGCCGGGCTGTGATGGGCTGGTCTGCTGGGTAGAGTTCTGACAGAGAGAAGTCCAAATGTGGAAAATGGCGGCGCCCGTGGAGTGAGGGGGGTGGTCTGGCTTGTTGTGAGGCTCTGCCGAGGTGGTGGGCCAGGCCTAGAAGCCGCCATGCCTCCCGACTGCCTCATGAATGGCTGTGCACAGGGAGAGCAAGGAACAGCTCTGCCCCATGTGTGAGAGTATCTGGACCAGCATACCTGGGCCGGATTGAGGAAGAAACTGCTGCAGGGTGGGTGTCGATGATCCGGGCTGTGATGGGCTGGTCTGCTGGGTGGAGTTCTGACGAGAGGGAAGTCCAAATGTGGAAAATGGCGGCACCCGTGGAGTGAGGGGGGTGGTCTGGCTTGTTGTGAGGCTCTGCCGAGGTGGTGGGCCAGGGCTAGAACCCGCCATGCCTCCCGACTGCCTCATGAACAGCTGTGCACAGGGGAGAGCAAGGGACAGCTCTGCCCCCATGTCTGAGAGTGTCTGGACTATTATTATTATTATAATATACTATTATTATAGTTAATGTATTATTGGTGTAGGACTAGGCACATAGATGCATGAAACAGAAGAAAGACACCAAAAACAGCTGTGTGCATATGTAAAATATGATATATGTAGAGTAGATCTGTGTGTTGGGACTGGAGCAATAGCACAACGGGTAGGGTGTTTGCCTTGCATGTGGCCAGACCTGGGTTTGATCCCTGGCATCCCATTTGGTCCCGGAGCACCGCCAGGAGTAATTCTGAGTGCAGAGCCAGGAGCATTGCCGGGCGTGACCCTGTCCCCCAAAAAAGCAAAAAAAAAATATAATGTGTATCAATGGAGAAAAGCTAGGTTGTATTGTAAATGGTGCTCAACTAATTGAAAAGAATATACTTTTATATAATTGATAAAAACTCTTAGAAGAAAACATGAGAGAAAAATCTTCTTGTAAGAAGAATTTATTTCTTTTGTATATGTGGTACAGGAATCAAATTGAGGTAAAGCAAGGCAAATGTTTTATCAGTGAACTATTTCCCTTGCAAGAGAGGTTCTTAAACAGGACATAAAAAGCACAAAACATGAAAGAAAAGGCTTAGATATTTTATTTTATTTTATTTTTATTTATTTATTTATTTTTGCTTTTTGGGTCACACCGGCAATGCTCAGGGGTTACTCCTGGTTCTGCACTCAGGAATTACTTCTGGGGTGCTCGGGGGACCATATGGGATGCCGGGGATCGAACCCGGGCCAGCATGGGCCGGCCACGTGCAAGGCAAATGCCCTACTCGCTGGGCTATCGCTCCGACCCCAAGGCTTAGATATTTTAAAGTTGAAATTACTTTTATTGGGGGCCAGAGTGATAGCAAGCGGGTAGGGCATTTGCCTAGCACACAGCCGACCTGGGTTTTGATCCTTGGTGTCCTATATGGTCCCCTGAGCACTGCCAGGAGTAATTCCTGAGTGAAGAGCCAGGAGTAACCCCTGAGCATTGCCGGTGTGACCCAAAAAAGCAAAAAATAATTACTTATATCAATAACATCATAGACTCAAAACCTCAGTAACAAATTGGAAGAAATTATTTGTGACTCAGATAGCCAACTAAACATATACATTTAGATATAATAAAAAAGGATGTTAATCAGTACCTAAACATATTAATTTCCTAATGACCACAAATAGAATGATTAGGTACAAGAGAAATCTATATTCTCCCAGTTTGGGAGGCTGGGAGTCCAAAATCAGGATGACAACAGGCTCTGGGAGGCTGGAAAGCAGAGTTTTTCTTGGTTTCTCTTATGGCTTGTAGAGTGGCTGTCGACCCTTGACATTTCTTGGCAGTGTCACTCAATCATGGCTTCTAGCTTCACGTGACTTTTTTCTGGTGTCTGTGTCTTGCCATGGGTACCAGTGATTATCGGAAGGGGCCACCCTAAACTGTCATGATCTCTTCTTAATTTGACTATATCTGCAAAAACCCTATTTCTAAATTAGGTTATTTATTTATTTAATTATTGATTGATTGATTGATTGATTGCTTTTTGTGTCACATCTGGTGATGCTCAGGGGTTATTCCTTGTTCTGCACTCAGGAATTACTCCTGGTGGTGCTTAGGGGACAGTATGGGATGCCAGGGATCAAATGCGGGTCAGCCATTTGCAAGGCAAATGCCCTACCCATTTGCTATTGCTCGGACCCTTTAAGGTCATATTTTTATTTTTGGGTCACACCTGGCGATGCTCAGGGGTTACTCCTGGCTCTGCACTCAGGAATTACTCCTGGCGGTGCTCGGGGACCATATGGGATGCCGGGATCGAACCCGGGCCAGCATGGGCCAGCCGCGTGCAAGGCAAATGCCCTACCCGCTGGGCTATTGCTCGGGCCCCAAGGTCATATTTTTAATATTCCATGCAACATGGATTTTTGAGGTATATTATTCAGGCCAGAAATCTGCCCTTTGAATTCCCAAATTCACATTTGTCCCATATACAAAATGTATTTTCCACCTTGACCTTGTCAAAAGTTTTGTCATTCGAACATCAACTCTTAGTCTCAAAGCTCATCTAACTATAATTTCAGAAAGTCCCAAATCTCATCATTTCAATCATTGAAATAAGGTCTGGGTGAAATAGGGTTTGGTCCAGCCCTGGTCAAAATTCCTTTCCATCTGTGGGCCTGTATTAATTCCTTCCCATTTGTGGCCTATAGACCTAGAAAATCAGTTGTCTGATTCCGAAATACAATGGCAGTGGAGCCCAGAATAGGCTTTCACATTCCACAAGGGAGAAAATGGAAGGAGTAAGAGTCACTGGTTTCACTCACACTAAAACCCATCAGGGACAATTTTGCTAGGTGGACGGCCTGAACGTCTTTGTCTCCATCTGCTCTCTGGGCCTGAGCAGGGCTCTTCAGCCCCTGCACCTGGGCCCACCTCTCTGGCTTCTGCCTTGCATCTGCCTTGCTGTTCTTTAAGTTATTCTTGTTTTCTTTGAAGCATAGCACACAATTTTAGCTGAGTAATTCTGTCCACTTGTTTCCTGCCTTTAGGATCCCTGAAGCCTAACAGACTAATTTCATTTTATTTTGTGTCTAGCTCCACCATTCCAAGCTGGCAGCATTTTCTGCTGATAGTATATTCTCAAAAATTGTTGGTTTAAAGCAGATGGGGGAGGGGGGGTTTTCAGCACTTTTGGTTGTTGTTTTGCTTTTTGTGTCACAACTAGTGATGCTTAGGGGTTACTCCTGGCTCTGCTCTCAGGAATTGCTCCTGGCATTGCTTGGGGACCATATGAGATGCCTGGGATTGAACCCGGTCTGCGGTATGCAAGGCAAACTCCCTACCTGCTGAGCTATCGCTCTAGTCCCAAGGATTGCTGTGCTTTTATCTAAGTCCTGGAAACACAACCCCTACATTCCTGGGGCACTGCTTATCCAGCTACTCCAGGAAAGAAATGTATTGGACATAGGAAGTTTGAAGTTGCTATTAAATGTTGCTACATTAATGTAGTATAGAAAACATGAGTATGAAAGGCAGAATGAGGTTTGGGGAAAAGGCCAACAACAACCATGAAATCTTTGAAGTCAGGGACCCGGTTTGGGTTATCTTTGTATTTCCCATTGTAGAACATATTGTCACACATGAGCACTTGTTGAATAATGGATCAAGTAGAGAATAGTTAAAGTTGACCTTAATTTATTTGACTTTTTTGGGGGTGGGGTCACACTTGGCAATGCTCAGGGGTTATTCCTGGCTCTGCACTCAGGAATTACTCCTGGCAGTGTTCAGGGGACCATATGGGATGTCAGGGATCGAATCTGGATTGGACGCATGCAAGGCAAATGCCCTGCCCACTGTACTATTGCTCCAGCCCTATCCCTTATTTTTTTTTAAGGGATTCTCTCTCAGGCAGTGTTCAGGAAGTCTGGGTGCATCACTGGTGAATCTTGAAGGCTGCAGTTCAATGTAAGGGCCTGAGGATGCAGTTTTGCCTCTGCTCTGGAATATTGGGGTTATCCAGGCCAGCCTGTGGTTCTGGGGCCTCCAGGAACATAGCTGGTGGTACTTGGGGCTCTAGAGATGCACCAGTTGATTCTTGGGAGGCCATGTGGTGCCTAGAATGACCTCACCTAGCCCCTAATCTTAAACTTTTGATCACAGTCCAGGTCCATTGATCATTGTTATGCTATATTGCTTCTGAGGGTTATTTGTCCTACATGCTCATATTATGTGAAGAATTTACCACTAGAGGCTTTTATTGTTGTCAACGATTTTTCATATTCATTGGGATGGTGGATGGAAAATTGGAGACATTGGTGGAGGGAGGGTCACACTGGGAATGGGATTGATATTGGAGCATTTAATGCCTGAAACAACTATAAGGAACAATTTGGTAAACCACAGTATTATAACAAAAATAAATTACCTTGCATGCAGCCAACTCAGATTCAGTTCCGGCACCCCATATGGTCCCCTGAGCACCACCAGGAATAATTCCTGAGCGAAGAGCCAGGAGTAACCCCTGAGTATTGCCAGGTATGACCCATAAAGCAACATAAATAAATAAAAATAAAGCATCTCAAAGAGCCAAAGATCTCAATAAGGTTCACTGTATCACTGTCACTGTATCACTGTCTTCTCATTGTTCATCGATTTGCTGGAGCAGGCACCAGTAACATCTCCATACATCCTGTCACAAGTAAGTGTAGCCCAAGGGCATCTGCTTGCTCCAGGGACAGGAAGAGCCTCAAACCATTTTCAGGTCATGGAATTGAGGTTCATAATTGTTACTAGTTTTTGGCATACCAAATAGAACATGGGTAGCTTGCCAGGCTCTGCCTTGTAGGTGGTATACTTCAGTAGAAGGCTCTCATCTTGAGCATTTACTGATGAAACTTAAAGGGGAAAGATCAGGTTTTCTCTTGGATGGAGCTCTGAGGAACTATGGAGTCTAGATGTTGAGAATGACTGACTGCATGATGTGTGGGTTGCTCTGGCTTCTTGTTAGGCTTACTGGGATGACAGGTATCAGTTAGAACCTGTTTAGAACTGTATACAGTGTATAAATGTGACAGATCCTGGGAAGGACTTTATCCTAAAAACAGTACTATCTAAGAATATCGCGAAGTGGCCTTGCGCCAACCGAGATGTGGGTCTGGCGTGGGTGGGTCTCTCCTCCAGGATAGGTGGCATGGAGGTGGAGGAAAGGGTGGAGCCCAAAATCTCCGATCCGAGTCCGGCCAGCGTGGTCCCTCCCTGCACGTTTGAGCGAAGCTTTGGAGCAATGTTGGACTCGGCCAGGAGCTGGCCAAGCCCCTCACGGGGAGGTCAGCTCCATGGGTTGCTTCCAACGTGGGGCCGGGCGAGCAGTGCAGTTGTGGGTCTGGAGTGGATGGGTCTGGATCTCTTCCAGGGTTGCAGAGGAGCTGTGGGTCTGGCATGGGTGGGTCTCTCTTCCGGGTAGCTGGCATGGAGGTGGAGGAAAGGGCGGAGCCCAAATCTCCGCTCCAAGTCGGCCAGTGTGGTCCTTCCTCCGCACGTGTGAGCGAACCCTTGGAGCAATGCTGGACTCGGCCAGAGGCTGACCGAGCCCCTAACTGGGAGGTCAGCTCCATGGGTGGCTTCCACATGGGGCCAGCCGAGCAGCGCAGCTGTGGGTCTGGAGTAGATGGGTCTGGATCTCTTCCGGGGTTGCAGAGGAGTAACCCCGAGTAGCAGAGTAATTATTTCCATTATCTTGCCTCAAATTGATACCAATTTTTTATAAAAATTATTATTTTTGTTTTGTTCTGTTTGTATGATAGATTTAAATGAGTTGGAAGATATCACATTAAATGAAGTAAGCCAGAAGAAGGATGAACATGTAATGATATCACTTATATGCAACATTTAGAGTAACTGGATGAGGAAATGTGATCATTTAAAGGGCTAATGTCTAGATCACCCTTGACTCCAGAGTACAGGGAGAAGGAAAGAAATAGAGTGAAGAGAAAGGAGAGAACAGACAAATGATAAACAACAGGGCAAGGGTCAATGGGATTCAGGCACATCAGTGGTGGTTAATATTGTAAATGTATACTTAAAATTTACCATTCTCCGGGCTGGAGCAATAGTACAGCAGGTAGGATGTTTGCCTTGAATGCAGTTGATCTGGGTTCAATCCCCAGCATCCCATATGGTCCCCTGAGCACTGACAGGAATAATTCTTGAGTGGAGAGCCAGGAGTAATCCCTGAGTATCACTGGGTATGACCCAAAAAAAAAAAATAAATGCCTTCCCATTTTCTGTAACTATTATGAGAGGTCTCTTGATTTTCTGTATTTAGCCTGAGTAAACAGAGGGCCCAGTGCTACAATATGCTCTCAGAATGGAAGCATGTTCATCTCACAAGTATATGTGATGAACATACAAAATACCAGTGGTCTAGGGGCCTGAGCGATAGTATAGTGGATAGGACACTTGTCTTGTATTCAGGTGACTTGGGTTCAATCCCTGGCATGCCATTTGGTCCCCTGATCTCTGCCAGGAGTGATCCCTAAGCACAAAGCCAGGAGTAAGCCCTGAGCACTGCCAGGGCTTAAATAAAAACAACAAGAAAAATTACTAGTGATCTAGAATCTAGTATGCAGCTCTTTCCAAATATTAATAGAAAAAATGAAGATGACAAGAGTTAAGTATACGCTATTTTATTCTACCTAGTGTCAGTTCACTGGAAGAACAGAATGAGAAATTTTTGGTTTGTTTTGGGCGCTACTTTTGCATCACTGTTCGGGTCATTCCTGGTGGAAATACTCGGGGTTCCATGTGGTGCTAGGGACTGAACATGTGCCTCCTGCATTCAAAACATGAATTCCAGCCCATTGATCCCCCTCTATGGCTCAATAAACCTTAAAAAATGGGGCTTAGACACATTGGTGCTGCATTAGGGAAGAGAGGCCATGATGTGCTGGAGCTTGAACTTAGAGTCTCCCAGGTGTGAGACATATACTCCACTGCTTGGACTATCCTCCCTGGTCCCACAACTGTTTTCCAAGTTTCCAAGATTCTTCAAATTGGTCTCAAATTCCTGGATCACTGCCATCTCTGCAGATCAAGTCCAGCTTTCAGCAGTAAAGCCTCATTTTCCTGTCCCTTCCTTTTTAAAAATGTGCTGCAGGGCAGGTCCCTTCCCTCCTTCAGCTGCGAGAGAGGCTGCATTTTAAAGGTCCTCTCCATTTCTGGTTATTCAGGAAATGAGAGTGTACAAGACAGAAGAAAGACCCTAGGGACAGAGTGAGGAGTGAAAGGTGTCAAGAGCCTTGAAATACAAATGCTTCAAGTGAAAAGGGGCTAAGGAAGGACTGAATTACTTGAAATCTTCCAAAAATTAAAACCTTTGTAAAGGTGACACAAACATCTCTGAAACATTACTGAGCTTTGTAACACTGTCCAACATTATATAGTATAAGTGCAGCTAGCAGAAGTAATTGTTGAAGTGAGGAAAAGGGAAGACATTGAATTTTTTAGTCCTTCATTTGTGTATGTAAATTAGCTAAGGTTCTGGTGTGCTCAGGCAGGGTCAGGTGCCTCTCACTGTCCATCATTTTTGTTTGTTTGTTTTTAGGCCATACCTGGCAGTGCTTGGGGGACCATATCAGATGCAGGGATGGAACTGAGTCGAGTCGCATACAAGGCAAATGCCCTCCCTGCTGTACTCTATCTGACCCCTCACTGTCCATCTTTCTACAGTGTTCTTATTCAGCATTTGAAGGTTACATATTAGAGCTTGACCCAGTCTGGGTGATTCTATTGCCAAAACCATAGTTCTTCCCAGTGAAGCAATATTCCTCTAAATATTTATGTTTAAAACTCCTAAACATTTAGAGTCTACACAAAAACCAGTTATACCTGCATCATATTTAAACTAAAAAAACTGATTGAAATAATGTCTGGTTTCAGTGGTTTTTATGGTCTGTTTGCAAGTTTCATGGGGTTTGTTTGTTTCCTTTCAGGCCGTATGTAGCGATGCTCAGGGACTACTCCATGCTCAGTGTGCAGGCGTCACTCCTGGTTCTAAGGGTTCACGTGATTCTGGGATGGACCCCAGGCCTACTACCAGCCCATCGGTTAATCTTTCTGGCCCATAAATCTGTTTTGTTGGGCAGTGCTCACTAGGCACTTTCCTTGCATGTGACAAACCTGGATTCAATCTTGGGCGCCCCATATGTTCCCTTGAGCACTTCCAGGAGTTATTCATGAGCACAGAGCCAGGAGAAACCCCTGAGCACCACTCTGTGTGGCTCCAAAATAAAACAAAAGCTATTATACAGGTTTTTCCTGTTTGGTTTGATTTATAATTTTTCAATTTTGGTATTCGGGCCACACCTAACAGTGCTCAGGGGTTGCTGTTGCTCCCTGTTAGTGATCTGGGGATGATTTGGAGCTGGGGATTAAATTCTGCCCTCCTCAAATATATATATAGTACAGTGGGTAGGGCATTTGCCTTGCACACAGCTGATGAAGGTTCAATCCCTGGCATCCCATATAGTCCCCTGAGCCCTGCTAAAAAATTCTGGCCTCCTGTAT
>JAJIBD010013911.1:0-30547 GCA_021461705.1 Cryptotis parvus
CAGAGCAGAGCTTGCACTCAGCGCCTGGAGGGGCTCCTCCCCCGAAACCAGAACCCAGCTGCCCCTTGTGTGGTAGCCGCTGCCGGAGAGGTGCAGGCCAGACACCCCCCATGACTCAGCACTTTGGGGCTGTAAAATGCCAAGTCAGAGGTGGGCTGCTCCCTGAATTTGCTGATGCTTCACCCCAGAAAGAGGAAGGACACTGTCTCAACATGGCCTCGGATCCTCCTCGTGACTCTGGCTGGCACCCTCACCCCACCCCTACGAGCAGCTCTGGTTCTTGCCTCCAGTTTCCTCCTGGCTGTCCTGGTTCTTCTGCCAAGGAGGGGCCCAGGACCTGCTTCCACAGGCTGCCTTCCTGTGGGCACCCCAGAGCTAGCCTTGTAGGGCAGCGTATGGGCAGAGGGAAACCCCAGGGCTCCCCAGCACAGGAGCCCAGACTTCCCTTAGCTCAGGCGGGCAGCCACCACAGGAACCACCCGAACGTTGAACTAGGGAAAAGGGTTCCGAGAGACTCTGTCAGCGGCATCTGCCCTTGGTCCTCATGGGAAGAAACTGGCGCACCAGAGGCACCCTGTGCCCACCATCACAGCGAGATAGGGTCACCTACAAGGCCAAGACAGCTATCCTGACCCCAGGCAAGGGCCCTGCTCCGACCCCAGGCCCGCCCCCTCCGGGGCTCATCCAGGCACACCCAGAGCTCTCCTGAAGACTCCTCCCCAGGGGCAAGGCCAACAGGTCCACACCACAGCGGAGCACTGGAGGAGAGCACCTGGAAGACTATGGCAGTAGGGGCGATGTGCAGAGCAACCAGGGGGCCTGAGGCTCACTGAGCATGTGGGCAGGCACACTCGGGCTAAGCAGGAACCACAGGGGGCATGAGAGGAGCCCTAAGAGGTGCCCACCCAGCCTTGCCTGGCCGGTCCACTACCCTGCATGGCATGGCGGAAAATCAGGATTTGCCTGGTGGCGCTTCCTATTCCCCACCTGTTTCTTCTTAGCCAGAGGTACTCAGGGAGCATGGGCGCTTTGGGCAGAAGAGTTTAGTCACAAAATATGATGATCAAATGTAAAAGTATTCAGAGCCGGAGAGACAGTACAGTGGGGAGAGTGCTTGCCTTGCATGTGGCTGAACCGGTTCCATCCCTGGCATCCCATATGGTCCCCTGAATCTACCAGGAGTGATTCCTGAGTGCAGAGCTAGAAGTCCTGAGCACAGCCAGGTGTGACCCCCAAAAAAATTATCCTTACATGCCTTATTTTCCAAAGCAATTTTCTCACACATTACTTCATGGAACTGCTTAGTTCTGGGCAAAGTAATAAAGCCTCAATTCAAGCCTTACCTGTAAAATAGCTGCAAGTAAGACTACTTCATAGGACTTAATATAAGGGATTAAATGAGCTTTGGAAGCAGAGCCTGCTGCTTAAAAAACAAACAAAAGTAATTGGGGCAGCGGGTAAAGCACTGGCCTTGTCCTTGCACTACCAGGAGTGGTCTCTGAGCACAGAGCACCACGGGGTATGGCCCCGAATGGGAAGGAAAAAATACGAGGGGAGCAGGAGAGAGCACAGCAGTTAGGGCGCATGCCTCGACGACACCAGACCCAGGCCCAGTTCCTGGCACCATGGGTCCCTAGCACTCGGTCACCAGATGCAGCCCTGGGGGTTCCCCAGCATCACTGGAAAGGCTGAGGTGTCCCTAGCACTGCCCGGCCCAAACAGCCTCCTCCTGCCCGACCACTGAACCATTGATCTGGTTGGCCAGGAGCAGCAGGTGGTGGCCACGACCTCCTGAGCACCACCTGGGGGTCTCCCCACCCCAAAAAGTAAGTCAACAGCCTAGAGTTCACCTTCACATGAATCCTACGACACAGATTTCACAGTAGTACCCAAAGGTGTTCGGAGGTATCCAACAATTGTTGCGCCCCAGGCCTCCGCCAGTGTATTGGGGGCGCCCTCTAGCATCTGTGCCCCCTTTCCTCCCAGAGGCATAGAGGGGCGCCGCAGGGGGTGGCAGCTCTGGGGAGCAACGGCAGGAAAGGAAACGCCTGTTTTCCATCAGATCCCTGGAGCGGGTTGGGGTGCACCTGTGGAGGAGGGACAGGGCTACCCCCACGATCCTCCCCCTCTCCACCGGCATTCAGGGAGGGCTTGAGGGCGGGGATCCCCAGGGCAAATACTGGAGGAGGGGAAGGGGTCTCCGCACCTGGCCCCAGAGGCCAACGCGCCCTGACAGAGTACCCTGCCGGGTACAGGGGGAGTGGAGGGAGGACCCACCCCAAGGGACCGCGGGGCGTGGGTACCCCGGGGGCGCGTCCGCAGCGGTTCGGGCGGGCAACAGCTCTCGGAGGCGCCCCAAAACATGCCCAAGAGCCTGGGCTCGCTGGGCCTGCGCCGCCCACGGGCGATTTTAGGTAAACACCGCACCCGCTCCCGCGGGAAGCGAGGGGAACTGGAGCCTCCCGTAGCCTCCCCGCGCGTCCACCCTCCAGCCGCCGGGTCCCAGCACCCCCACGCGCCCCGGGGGGTACCTGCCAGCCCCCATGGCCGCGGTCCCCGGCTGACTGTAGACCACGGTCCAGACGAGGAAGATGGAGAAGCCGGCCACGGAGCTGAGGCCCGAGTAGGCGGCGCGCAGGCCGAGCTGCAGGCGGGACGGGGCCATGGGGCTGCGGGGCCGGGCAGAGGGCGAGCGCGGCCCGAGTCACAGGTGCAGGGCCCTGAGCCCGGCCCGAGTCACAGGTGCAGGGCCCCAGCCCGGATCCCCGAGAGCCGCCGCCCCGCGCTCCGCCCCCGGCCCGCCCCCGCGCCGCCCGCGCAGCGCCCTCGGCGGTCGGAGGCCGTCCCCGCGCGCACCCCGGGAGCGCTCCCCAGGGCGCAGAGCGAGCGGGAGGGGGGGGTGCGCGACCTGAGCCCTGCGCCCACGGCACGGCGGGTCCCGCACGCAGGCCAAGACCCACCGCGTCGGGGACCCCGCGCCTTCCAGGAGCCCGGAAATGCTCGTTTCGAGCAGCCGCCGGCTGCCGTTGCCTTAAACTGTTCTCTCCAGGAGGCACGTTCTCCTGCACGCGTGGAACCGCGGGTGCCATCCTGAAGGGCATCACCGCCTGTCACCGGGTGTGGTTCTCGCAAGCATTAAAGGAATAACGATCATAAGAAACGAAAAGAAACGCAAGATGCAAAGTCCTCTTTATGGTTCTTGTTTAAGAAAAAACTAAGGTACAGGGCAGGAGCGATAGTACAGTACAGTACATAGTACATACATACTATGTACGGTGTGCATAGTACCGTGCATAGACTGTACTATGCACCCGATAGTACAGTTGGTGCAAGGTATACCTTGCACCTTACAGTCGTGCAAGGTTAACCTGGGTTCGATTCCCAGCATCCCACATAGTACCCAGGGCCCCGCCAGGACTGACTCCTGAGAGCAGAGACAGGAGTAACCCCTGAGCATCGCTAGGTGAGACTCAAAATGCTGAATGAATGAATGAATGAACGAACGAATGAACGAACGAACGAACGAATGAATGAACGAACAAAGGAATGAATGAATGACAGATTGAATGAATGAATGAATGAATAAATGTCTAAGAGAAAATAATTACACAGATATTTAAAATAATAATGATAATTATTATAACAATGTATAGGACCAGAGAGATGTTACAGCAGAGAGGAAGTTTGTGTGCACGGGTCTGACCTGGGTTCTATCTTCAGTGGTACCCAGAGCACCGCCAAGAGTATTCCCTGAGCTCAGAGGCAGAAGTAATCGTAAGCACTGCCAGGTGTGGCTCAAAAATCAAAAGAATAAAAGGGAGGGTGGTACAGAAGGTTCAGAGCTCTGCAGAGAGAGTGTGTACGGGATAAGGCATTAACGAGCACCAGAAGGACCTGAGTTGACCCTCTGCACTGTGTATGGTCCCCCGGTACTGCCAGGCGTAATCCCGAGCACAGAGCTAGGTGGAAGCCTTAAACACCTCCACGTGTAGCCTAAAACCAAAATAAATACGCAATGAAAATTGACAGGCGGCAGGGGAGAGTACCGGGCTAAGGCTTGCATCCTTTGACCCTCACTTGAATCCCAGCACACAGGGTACTCATGTTCCCCAAACACCTGCAGGGGTCACTCCTGACCACAGAGCAAGGCAGCCTTGGAGCACTTCGGATGTGGTAACCCCGCCTCCCATGCACACACAATAATGAAATGAAAGAAAAATTAAGTTATACAAATTAAGAAACAGGAAACCACAACAAAGGCTTAAATTAAGTCTGTACCAATCAAGATGCCACCCCAGGCTTCCCTTAAGGCCTTCCCAGAAGAGCCTCAGCACGAGGGTTTGACAGCCCCCCACTACCCCGCCTGGCATTGCCACCTGCCTCGTCCTTCCACCCCAGACCTAACCAGACACCCACCCCTCATGTTAATTGTAGTCAATTTAAGTTTTGTTTTTAGGCCACACCGGGGATGCTCAGGGGGTTACTCCTTGTTCTGCACTCAGGAATGGCTCCTGAAGGACATAGGGGACTGACTATATGGGATGCTGGGAATCAAACCGGGTGGACCACATGCAAGGCACGCGCTACCTTCTGTACTATCTCTATGGCCCCAGAAGCAGACAGTTCCAAAGAAGCAGGAACTGATAGCAAGAGTTCCCACTAGGAACCTGGCTTCATTGGAGCAGCAGGCTGGAGGGTGCAGTGGAATGAAGCTTAGCACAGATTTATAATCTCCTTGGGGAGAGCACTTGGTGCCTGGAAGGAGAGAAGAAGCTAATCTCCCTGTCTGCATCGCTTTTGCTCTGTTATGAATAACGACAACTATGGTGGCCTAAAACCACGTTTATGATCTCACAGTTCTGTAGATCGGAGTCTAAAAGTTGGGTTTTCTGGATTAAATCAAGCAGATGGTAGGGTAGGGCTGTCCTCTTCAGACTCAAGAGGAAAAGTCTGGTTTTGGTCTTACCAATGCATAGAGGCACCCATGAACCTCGCTGGTGGACCCCTTCCCTCCCTTCCCTCATCTCCACCACAGTGCGCTGACCTCCACCTTCATTGTCCATCTTCTATGACTCTGACGCCTTGCTTATCACTGTATCACTGTCTTCCCGTTCATCATCGATTTGCTCGAGCGGGCACCAGTAACATCTCCATATGACCTGTCTCATGCAAGTAGAGCCCAAGGGCACCTGCTTGCTCCAGGAACATAAAGAGCCTCAAACCATTCCATCAGGTCATGGGAATGAGGTCTATAATTGTTACTGGTATCTGGCATATAAAATACGACACGGGTAGCTTGCCAGGCTCTGCCGTGCGGTAACATACTCTTATAGTCATTTCAAAATCCAGCATTTATCGATGAACTGCGTGGCCGCTTGCGGCCGCAAGCTGGGCTGTGATAGGCTGGTCTGCTGGGTGGAGTTCTGACGAGGAGGAAGTCCCGGATGTGGAAAATGGAGGTCCTCATGGAGTGGGGGTTCGTCTGGCTTGTTGTGAGGCTCTGCCGGGTGGCGGACCAGGGCTAGAACCTGCCATCCCTCCCGGGCACCTCATGAGCGGCTGGGCACAGTGAGAGCCAGTAGCAGCTCTGCCCCATGTCTGTCTCTGGATCAGCATACCTGGGCCGGATTACAAAAGACTGCAGCAGTGTGGATCTCGATGAGCTGGGCTGTGATAGGCTGGTCTGCTGGGTGGAGTTCTGATGAGGAGGAAATCCGGATGGGGAAAATGGAGGTCCTCATGGAGTGGGGTTCGTCTGGCCTTGCTTATGCATTTTATAAATTATCATTTAGAATAATTTGTAAAGTTCTAAATCATTTTCCCATCTCCGATTCTTAGCTAAATCATCTCATGAAACTCTGTTTTTGTGGTGGAAAATAATATTCACAAATTCTGGGGATTAGGATATAATAAGATATGATATAATAAGATATGATATAAGGTATAATATATAATAAGATATAATAAGAGGACCGGGGCATGCCGTTATTCTGCCTCTCACACCTGTCTGGAATATAAACTCTGTGAGCAGGGACCACACCGCTTTTGTTCACAGTGACTTCCAGAAGAATCCCAGCACATAACAGTAGTGCCTTAGCAAACATTTATTGAGCAGATAAATGCAAAGAAATGAGGGAGATACGAATTAAATAACAGTAAAGGGGAGAAAAAATACAAGGAACCGAGGCAGGGCGTGATGATTAATTACCTAATCAATAGAGTAAATTGGGGCTTCTTAAATTTTTCCACCTCTTTAAGCCTGGGAATTTTTTTACAACCCTCCGTATTCAGGTATATGAAACAGCTATATATATTAAACATTTAGTTATAATAAGGCATAAAGAAAATGATTGGGGAACATAAGTTTGTGATTTTTCACGATGCCCACATTTAAGAAGCTAGGGGAGGGTGCTGAGAGAGTGGGCAGAGTGCTTGTCCTGCACGCCGCTCACTCAGGTGTGATCACAGCACCCGTGGGCACCCTGCCAGGTTTCATCCCTACTGCTGGGCGCGGTCCCCAAATAAAAATAAATAACAGGTGCTCAGAGCTTATCTTGGCTCTGCATTTAGGGATCTCTCCAGGCAGGGCTCCAGGGCACCAGATGGGGTGCCAGGGATTGAACCAGGGTCAGTCATGAGCAAGGCAAACTTTACCCACTGTTATTGCTCCAGCCTTGGGAATTTCTTTTAGAAATAAAATTAAAAGACCCTCACTGCTGGCCTGCAGCAGGCAGGAGACAGAATAGCCTTGCATATACCTGATCTGGGTTCAACCCTCAGCAATACATGCCCCCCCAAGGCATCAGAAGTAGCACAGCAAAGCTGGCCTGGTTGGCTGAGGATACCTGGGACTGGCCCCTCGCCCCTGACCACTTGGGAGGCCCCACAGAAAATATGACAAAACTAATAAAAGACTCTAAGCCCCTGTCTCTGGTCTATAAAACTACAATTTTTTCTTTTTAAAATTAATTGTATTTCCAGTGGTGTAAGGTGCTTACCTCGCATACAGCTAACCAGGGGTGTGATTCTTGGCATCCCATATGGTCCTCTAACCCCTGCCAGGAGTGATCCCTCAGTGAAGAAGAGGACTTCCTGCCTGCTGTGGCCCGAAACCCAAAAATGAATAAATAACTTAAATAAATATTGTAGCCCCCCCCATATATATATGCTTCCGTTGCCAGTGTACGTGCATTGAAAGTACAGACAGTCATTTTTTTTTAGTCCTTCTTCGTTTTGGCAGCCTAGGACAGCCGTGAAATTTTATCAGGCACTGCTTGTTTGCCTTTCTTACTGCTGCCGTATTAAGGGCTCTTTCGGGGTCAGGAA
The DNA here is from genome assembly GCA_021461705.1 of Cryptotis parvus. Classification (NCBI taxonomy): domain Eukaryota; kingdom Metazoa; phylum Chordata; class Mammalia; order Eulipotyphla; family Soricidae; genus Cryptotis; species Cryptotis parvus. Next base: position 7,327 of record JAJIBD010013911.1, read on the forward strand.
AATAAACATTTTTGTTACTGGGTTTGGCATATCGAACACGCATCGGACAGCTTGCCAGGCTCTGCCATGCGGGCACTATATTCTCATTGCTTTGTGGGGCTCTCTTCAGAGGGGGTGGGTAGAATATTTGTGGTAGTTTGGAGGTAAATCGCGCTTTGCTGATGACATCGTTCTAATAACACCAAACATTAGCCAAGCGGCACAAATGCTGGCTGACTTTGACCGAGAATGTGGAAAGGTAGGTCTACAGCTGAATCTGAAGAAAACTATGTTCATGAGAAATGAACTAGTTCCAGAGGCCCCATTCTCTCTCAATGGAACAAACATCTCTGAATGCAGCAGTTATGTGTACCTAGGTCGAGAAGTCAACATGATGAATGACCTAAAACCTGAGCTGCGCAGGAGGAAGAGAGAGCGGCATGGAATGCCTTCAAAGGCATCGAAGAAATAGCTAAAAAGGACAAAGAACCTCCGGCTCCGGGCACATCTCTTCGACTCCACCATTCTCCCTGCATTAACATACGCCTCAGAGACCTGGGCCCCTACGAAAGCAGGATGAGAATGCTATTCGGGTCTCCCAGAGAGGCATCGAAAGAGCTATGCTTGGAATATCACGTCTCACTCAAGTGAGAGAAGGAATCCGGAGTTCTGACCTCCGTCGCTATTCCAGAATCAGGGGCGCTGTCTCGTTTGCCAAGGCATCGAAAATCAGATGGGCTGGACATGTAATGCGATTTGGAGACAACCGTTGGACTAGAGCCGTTACCGACTGGATCCCACGGGATGTCAAAAGATCACGTGGCCGCCCACCTACAAGATGGTCAGACTTCCTTGTTAAGACCCTGAAGGAACGGTTTGAGGCTCTTCATATTCCTGAATCAACCAGATGCCATTGGGCTACATTGGCACGTGATAGGGTCCAATGGAAATGTTACTGGCGCCCGCTCGAGCAAATCGATGAGTAACGGGATTCAAGTGATCAAGTGATCAAGTGATGCCCCCCTTGCTGCTGTTGCTCTTGTTTCTGCAATGACCCATGATCGCACATTTCACAGTTACCTTTCCAGCACACACTGCGTTGAACCGAGTGGACAATCACCGGCTCTGTCCTGGTACGGGAGGAATCCCACACAATAGAGCCTGGTTAGCTGCGAGGGCCAAACTTGGGCATATGGCAAAGATCAAATCATGGCTCCAGCCTGTGTTACAGGTTTCTATGGATGAGCTATCTCGGGCTCTCAGCGCAATTTTCCTCATTCGCCCTGCCCCAGGTTTATTTTATTAAAGCACCCTGAATTACAAACTTATTCATAGCTAGGTTTTTATATACAATGTTCCATCACCTATTCCAACACCAGAGTGAACTTCCCTCCACCAACGTTGCCAGACTCCCCGTTCTCCTACCCAGCCCACTGTATTAGGAGAGATGGTTTTGAAGTACTGTGCAGAGTTCCGACTCTTCCTTTGCGAATCACAGATGGGGAAAAATCAGTGCAGGATGTTCAGTGGGGGATATGTCCACTGCCTGATACACTGCCATGAATAGGTTCTGACCAACTGGGATAACACTGGGGAAGCATGTGAGCCCACTGGGATAACACTGGGGAAACATGTGAACCCACTGGGATAAAACTGGGAAGCATGTGAGCCCACTGGGATAACACTGGGAAGCATGTGAGCCCCTGGGATAACACTAGGGAAGCACGTAAGCCCCCTGGGATAACAATGGGGGAAACATGTGAGCCCGCTGGGATAACACTGGGGAAGCATGTGAGCCCACTGGGATAACACTGGGGAAACATGTGAGGCCTGCTGGGATAACACTGGGGGGAAACATGTGAGCCTGCTGGGATAACACTGGGGAAACATGTGAGCCCGCTGGGATAATACTGGGAAGCATGTGAGCCCCCTGGGATAACACTGGGGAAACATGTGAGCCCACTGGGATAATACTGGGAAAACATGTGAGCCCCCTGGGATAACACTGGGAAAACATGTGAGCCCCCTGGCATAACACTGGGGAAGCATGTGAGCCCCCTGGGATAACACTGGGGAAACATGTGAGCCTGCTGGGATAACACTGGGGAAGCATGTAGCCCCTGGGATAACACTGGGGAAGCATGCGAGCCCACTGGGATAACACTGGGGAAGCACGTGAACTCCCTGGGATAACACTGGGGAAGCATGTGAGCCCCCTGGGATAACACTTGGGAAACATGTGAGCCTGCTGGGATAACACTGGGGAAGCATGTGAGCCCCCTGGGATAACACTGGGGAAGCATGTGAGCCCCCTGGGATAACACTGGGGAAACATGTGAGCCTGCTGGGATAACACTGGGGAAGCATGTGAGCCCCCTGGGATAACACTGGGGAAGCACGTGAGCTCCCTGGGATAACACTGGAGAAGCATGTGAGCCCCCTGGGATAATACTGGGAAGCATGTAAGCCTAGAATGAGCTATATGGCAGATCTTGGAAACTAAGTTTTGGTCTGTGGACTGATGTGTGGTTTTGAGTACAAGGTTAAGATACTTACCTTGCATCGGAACAACTCTGATTCCATCCCTATCTCTTCATATTCAGTCAACTGCCTGTTCAGTTCAGTCAACACTGTGCATATTCGGCATTCCATTATTTTTTCATCTGGCTCAGCACCCAAAGCACTACCAGGAATGGTCCCTGCGAACAGATCCAGGAGGAAGCGCTGAGCACTGCTAAGTATGTTTGTTTTCTTTTAAGAAAACAAACAAAAAATAGAAAAGAGGTATGAATATTCTGAACACAGAGGCCCTATGGGCTCTGTTAAGAGTTTTTTCCTCTTATTGTGGAACTGGGGAGATAGAAAAGATCTGCACTTCAGACACGTAATAGTGGGAGTGGGGTGGAGAGTTCGTCAAGGGTCTGGAGCACATATGCACAAGACCTGGGTTCAAGAGCCAGCAGTGCACGTCCCCGCACTGCCAAGAGTAGTTCCCAAGCTCTGAGCCCTCGAGCACAATCAGATGAGTCCCCCAAACAAACAAACAAACAAACAGGTAATCATAGGAACACAAAGTCCTCTGCAAAGACCAAAGTGCAGAGAGATGGTTCAGACAAGTCCTCCAATCCCCTATCTTTCTGTTTACCCTGTGTGTAAAACGCTGGCAGCAGGAATACCTGCGGTCCAGGTGTGGGGAGGAGGTCTTGGTGCTTATAAGAGTGCGGAGCACATAGCAGGTGCTTAGTAAATGCCAGCAAGTAGCAGTAGCATGCAGTCAGGGCAAGAGGAGATGCAGGCTCTGAAAGGGGACTTAGTGGGCAGAGACAGTGAGAGTTTCATGAGTAAACTGCCTCAAGAGATATTAAATCTGATTGAACTTTAAAGGTCAGTTAGAAATTAATTCACAGGGCGGACAGAAAGGAGGAGAGCACAAATGTTATGAGTGGACCTACTAGGGGTGTTGGAGAGCAGTGAGCTCTCTTGCCACACTGCATAATGATGCTGTGGTGGGGGTGAGGAGCACAGGCCAGGCGCGGGTTACAGTCAAGGGCAGGCTGAACCCTTTTCCGCAGGGAAGCAATGAGGAGTTATCTAAGGGGTTTACACTTAAACAGGGGCGGTGAAGAGCCTCCTCTTGCTATGTGACCCTGAACAGGCTTCCCAAACTCAACAGAACTTCCAGCCAAGAAGCAAATATTCTGCATCTGTGCTCTCCGAAATGACAGCTACTACTCATGTGTGGTTATTAAGCCTTTGTTGTGGGGTTAATGTGACTGAGAAGCTAGAATTTTCCATTGTTTTTCATTTTGATGCACTGAGTCACACATGGTTAGTGGCTACTGTGTAGACAGCCTGGGACCTTAGGTCACTTTGTCTCTACAATGGGCAGAATGATGAAACACCCTCAGTTTGTTGGCTTGAGATCTGTTGAGATAAGGCAGTTAGTTAAATTACTCGACAAACTATGAAGGCTGTTGCCGGAGTTGTCATCCATGAACAAGTCATGTGTTGGGAAAGTTAGATAGTCGGAGACACCCAGATTTGATGTGATGGGGAAGAGTGTTGTAGAAGACAAAGTATTCATGAGACCAATTTCAGAGGTAAAGGATAGGTAATGAAGATCTCATCTGGAGACAGGCCAGGAGAACGGGACGAATGGAGGCATTACGGGGCGGCTGGCACACAGCTTCCTGCGTGGCCTTCTTCCCAGGAAATTTCAGAAGGAAGCTCCTGCCTGCCCCACACAGGTCATCTCTGCTCACCATCATGGTCTTCTCTGACATAGGATCTATGTGAACTTCATACACTTCCCAACTACCTTGCAGCAAAATAAATGCAATGAAGTTCTGAGTGAAAGCAATATGAGCCGTCTCAAAGCCGGGCCTCTAAAGCCACCGCTCTTCCCCATCAGTGATGGTTTCAGAAGCCTCTCACTGAATAGGCAGCACCATTGCATGAGGGATGAGAGCCCGAACCTTCGAACGCAGCAGTACCAGCTCCTGCGCTCCATGCCAGGTGATCTGAACAGGATAATCTGCTTGAAATTCCTCTGGAGTCACTGATGGATGGGACCCATATTAAGACGGACTCCTCCCTCCCACCTGCTTCCTCACTCCCCCAAAGCAGCACATTCCGTTCATTTACCTCCTCCCACAAGGCAACGTCAAAGATGTCCCCGCTGAGCTCCACTCCTGGTTGTTGGAGTTTATTAGATAACTCCGGGCTTCCCTTCTCCCCGTGCCTTAATCCCCACGCAAAGGGACCTCCATGTCTTCTGGGAAGTGTCCTTGTTTGCTCTGGCTGCATTCTCATGTGCTCCTTCCCTTCACTCCCTCCATCCACCACTTACCCCTGTAACAGCCTCCGAGGGGAGCACATTCCTCTGCTCTTTCCCCACAAACCATTCTCCACCCAGCAGCTGGCGTGACCTTCTGGAAATAAGCAGAATGCCGATCTCCCAGCTTAGATCCCTGTAACAGCTTCCCACAGTTCAGGACAAACTGATCAGGGCCTTGCCAACTCCAATCGTTTTCACCCACATGCATTGGCTTCTCTTTTGCTCTTTCTGGAGAGTGCAGAAATTATTCCTGACTAGGGGTGTTTGTGACTGGAAGCTCTGAGTGCTCTTGAGATTGACCTGTCAGCATTCAAGTCTCTGTTCAAATATCTCCTCAGAGAGGCAAACCTTGCCTCCCTGCCTAAAAATGCAGTTTCCCACTCGCTTCTGTTGCCTTCACACCACTTATCATGCTGTGGCCTTGTCGTGTGTTTTTGTCCCTCCTTTCCTCCCCCATCCTGCCCATTCCTCGGAATGATGACTTGGCGAGAGCAGAGGCTTCATGAACCAACTCCCTCAAGTAGCCCGGGCAGCCTTACTTTCCGATTTAAGGTCCTGTGTCCAAGAAACCCTTCACTCGGATCATCTCAACGTTTGCTCTCCTAAATTTACCTAGTATAATCCCAGGTGGGGTACGTGGGAACTCAATGATCATGTGCACAGTAAATAAACTGAGCACAAAGAGTTCTTGGATCCCAGCTCTAGGGGGCAGCCTTCCCCAACTTGTGCCTGGAGACCCAGCTTTGTGAGACTGGGTTCAACTCCTTTATTAAGTCTTTAGGCAGTGAACTCCTACAACATTCTCCCCAGACTTCCATTCCATGTGGAGTTCAGTGCCCAGGGCCTGCTTGGGGCAGCCTGAAGCTGCCTGAGACAAGAGGTGGGTCCCTTGGCCCCTCTGCAGCCTCCCCACTCAGCAGCTGGGTTTCCTGAGGTCAGGCTTATAGGCCACAGAGCACAAAGGCCTGTTCTAGCAAGGCGTGGGTGGCTCATGCGGGGAGGAGCTGACACCACCAGGAGCACTCTGGCAGCCCGAGCAGGACGGAATCCCGAGTGTTGGGCTCCGGTCCTGGGAGTCACCTTGGCCCCCAGCGCGGCTCTGCCCCACCGGCCCCGCCAGCAGTGATGGCCTCTGTCCCCGGATAGGAATGTGCTCGTCTCTCAGTGCTGGAATGGTACTGTTTAGTCTGTCTTCTCTCTCAGCCCACACTCCTCCACCGGACCGCAGACCACCTGAAGAAGCATGCAGAGGGCTGAGAAGGGGAAACTGAGCGGAAGCCACAGATCTAAGTGAGCTCTGAGCAGAGCCCGAGGCGGGAGGTGGGGCCACAAGACAGTCCCACGGTGAGGTGAGGCCACAGGCAGTGGCTCTTGAGAAGCAGCGTGTGAGCCTCTACTAGAGGGATGCCGCGGCGTCCATCGCCTGAGCTGAAGTCGCAGGTACCTACTCCTTTTTGCTTTTCCTTGCTCCAGTATAGGGGAGGTAGAGAAGGGACACACACACCCACACACCCACCCACACACACAAACACACACACACACACACACACACACACCTTGCACTGCGCACAGAAGCCTGCAGTTAACTTCTCCAGGGTTTTGGACCTGGTGTCGCAGGTGTGAGAGGACAGGGCTGGGAGTGGGAGGGAGGAGGGGAGCGTAAGGGAGCAAGACCCCAGGGTGGGGCGCATAACCCTCCTGTAGATCTAACTGTGGGGTTGGATTTAGGAAGGAAAGTCTGTGCAGGTAGAGGCTGAAGGGGCCGTGGATCCACTGCCCCCTCTGGCAGCTAAAGTACAGGGACTAGAAATAAGGCTTCCACCTGGGCTTCATCGGAACTGGAGGACACAGGGAGGGTCCCCCTGAACTGCCACAGCTGATGGTGTTTCCTGGAGGAGGCGGGTGGGCTGAGGTGGGCTGAGGCAGGATGAAGCCTGGAGATGGGCCAAGAACGCGGTGGGAAGGTGGCAGGAAGATGGGGAGGACCCACGGCTGAGAAGAAAACCATCTATGGAGCTCAAGCACCCATGCCGGGAGCGTTCCTGCTCCCCGTCTGTGACTACACACAGGATGTGTACACACCTTGAACAAAATGGTGCTGGGCCTGCGCTGGCGCTCACACTCTCTGACTGGAGGAATCACTCATGGAGGTGGGCGAGATCAATGTGGCAGGGACACCAGGTGGCGTGGGGTGCCCTGAGCCAGGCTAGGGAAGGGGTGCTTTGCCCCTTTAGCTGTTGTCCATTCCCCACCAGCTAAGGCCCGAGCTGGGTGTCAGGATGGGGGTAGGGGGCATTTGCTCTGCCTTCACCGAGCACAGGCACTAGCCTCCTTCTGGGAGGAGGAGAGGCCTAAGGTCTGGGCCCCAACCGGAAGGGACTGAATGCAGGGGTGTGGTTGGAGGGGCCCCTCAGAGACTGATGCAAGGTGAGAGCCACTGCTCTCTCCAGCACTGCGGGCTGCCCTCTCGGACCCCCTTCCTCATCACTTCTCTCTCAGGACCTCTCAGCCGCCTTCCATGGGTTTCTCCACATCCTCTCTGGAGGGAGGAAAGGGCAGGGGTGCCTGGCGGGGAAGTCTTTGCACCGCTCAGCTTCCTCTCAGCCCCCAGCACTTCCCAAGTGGGACTTGGGGGCATTTCTGGGGGGTCCGTCTGAGGCTGCTCCTGCCTGCCCGGAAGATGGAAGACTGGCAGTTCCCCTGGCCCACTCCCTTGCCGCCTCCTGGGCCAGGGCGCTGGATGCAGCCAGAACCAGGCTTCTGGGGGGGGAGGGCAGGGCCTCGGCCCTCCCCCCCAGGCTTCTGTGGCCAAGGCTCTAAAGCAGGAGGGCAAAATAAACAGGATCCAGAGAGAGGCCGGGAGGGCTAGCCAGGAAGAGGCAAGGCTGGACGCCCTGAGTGGGAGCACAGGAGCCAGAGGGGAAGGAAAGTGACCACGGGCAGGAGCTGCCTTTCCCGAAGCTGATCACTCAAGGTCATATGCAGTGTCTTCTGAGTATTTGGGCGCTCTCTCTCTCTCTCTCTCTCTCTCTCTCTCTCTCTCTCTCTCTCTCTCTCTCACACACACACACACACACACACACACACACACACACACCCTTTGAGAAACAGAGCCAGTGAGAAAGCAGCTGTTAATTTATGCACCTTTATATAGCACCGGCTTCTCTGGGGGCGCCTGCTCCCACTTCAGCACAACCGCCTGCTTCTCTCTGGCCCTCCTAGCTACTGCATCATCACACTGGCCTGTGGTGGTCACTTCTTTGTCCATCAGCTTTGAGAATGTGCTTCTGGGAAAGGTGGGGGTCCCCTCAGCTCTGCAGCTCTCCATCTAGCCAGCCCACCCCTCACGCGAGAAAGGCGGAGATGCCCGTTTCACCAGCACCTCTGTCCCTCCCTGCTGACACAGTGGCCTAAGTGACTGGCCTTGACCTGCTAGTCCGAGGAAGGGTTGGCTTGGTGCCATCTGAGTTGCAGCTCCCAGCCTCTGCCCCCACCTCAGGAATGGGGAGGGAAGGGTGAGGGAACTGAGCTGGAACCACCCTTGACGAAGGCGCTTGGGCAAGCGTCAGAGGACCTTAAGCCCTCCAGAACAGGGCACACAGCCCGAGAAGGGCACCCGGGCTCTCCTCCCTGCCTTTATAGTGCATCAACCAAGGCCAGGACCAAATCCCAGAGACCCAGGGAGGATGGAGCGGCAAGGGGCGCACAGGAGCTGGCCCAGGTCCTTTCTGTAGTCCCACGGGAGGCCTCTTGACACTTCCCCCCAACCCCCACTTTCTTTTTTTTAATCTTTTTTTGGTCACACCCAGTGATGCTCAGGAGTTCCTCCTGGCTCTGCACTCAGCAATTACTCCTGGCAGAGCTCAGGGGACCATATGGGATGCCGGGGATCAAACTTGTGTCGGCCACGTGCAAGGCAAACGCCCTACCTGCAGTGCTATCGCTCCAGCCCTAACAACCTCACACTTTCCATCCCACCAACCTCAAAGGGCTGTTTGTGAGCAAAATCTGTGACCCAGGAAAAAATGGAGAAAAAAGTACAAGACATGGAGGCAGCCTAAAGGGAGGAAAATGGAACAACACAGCCAGAAATGAACTGGGAAACTAGGGGCCCAGCTGACTTCTCTCAGTTCCTGCTCGTTTCATCTCACCCGTAATCACTGAGCACCTCCCTGCTGCGGGGCAGACCCAACTGGATTAGTGTGGTGGGGAGACAGGAAAAAAATTCCACTAGCTGTGTGCTCCTGCGGAGGAGTTCTGACCTCCGTCGCTATTCCAGAATCAGGGACGCTGGCTCGTTTGCCAAGGCATCGAAAATCAGATGGGCTGGACATGTAATGCGATTTGGAGACAACTGCTGGATTAGAGCCATTACCGACCGGATCCCACGGGATGTCAAAATATCACGTGGCCGCCCACCTACAAGATGGTCAGACTTCCTTGTCAAGACCCTGAAGGAACGGTTTGAGGCTCTTCATATTCCTGAATCAACCAGATGCCATTGGGCTACATTGGCACGTGATAGGGTCCAATGGAAATGTTACTGGCGCCTGCTCGAGCAAATCGATGAATAACGGATTCAAGTGATCAAGTGTGTGCTCCAGAGGCCACAGACCTGCTCACATTTTGATATCTGGCTTTCAACAGAGTTCCTAGCACCTCACAACCCCTGTGGCTCATGAATTAGACTCTTGTGGCGTTGCATTGGAGGAAGAGGAAGAGGAGAGCATAGCGGAGAGGCAGTGTGCATTAGTTAAAAGCATGGCTGATGGGGCCAGAGTGACAGTACAGAGGGAGGGCTTTGCCTTGCACATGGCTGACTGGGTTCCATCCCCAGCATTCCATATGGTTCCCAGAGCACCATCAGGAGAATTCCCGAGTGCTGAACCAGGGAGGAATAAGCCCTGAACATCACTGACTGTGCACCTCTCCCCACCCGACCTGAATATACCTAATTCACTTCTTTGACATATGACTTGAATTCTGAAGATTCAAGAAGACATCTCTAAGATGACGAGCAGCACCTTGTGCTCAGTAAGTGAGGAGAGACCACGTTAGGCTAAAGCAGGTGCCACAGGGATTGGCTAATCGGATGGAGGCAAGGGCTCACTTCTTGGTTGAATGAATTAGCCAGACTTGGGGCTGCTTGGGTATAGGAGGAGGCACCCAGGGGTCTTGTTTTTGCCATAGGTAGTGGTAGAGCTCCTGGAGCAGGTTACCCAGAGAGGGAGGGGACAGTCTGGGACAGAGTTTCCAAGGCACCCGCAAGGAGCTAAGAAGGCCTGGGTGGAAGCAGCCCGGGGTCAAAGCCAGGGGCTGAGAAATCCTCTTTCCCATCCACCCTCTGGTGGCCCTCGGGAGCCGCTGTTGCTTCCTTCCTGCCTGCCCCTTCCTCCGGCTCTAGGACCTGTGCCCCGGTAATGAGGGAAAGGACTGGGTATAGGCTTGCCCCAGAGCTGCTACTGGCTCTCACTGTGCCCAGCCACTCATGAGGCGCCTGGGAGGGATGGCAGGTTTTAGCCCTGCCCGCCACCCCAGCAGAGCCTCACAACAAGCCAGATGACCCCCCCCCACTCCATGAGGACCTCCATTTTCCACATCTGGACTTCCCCTCGTCAGAACTCCACCCAGCAGACCAGTCTATCACAGCCCGGCTTGTGCGGCCGCTTGCGCCGCACGGTTCATCAATAAATGCTGGATTTTGAGATGACTACAAGAGTATGCTACCTACACAGCAGAGCCTGGCAAGCTACCCGTGTCGTATTTGATATGCCAGATACCAGTAACAATTATAGACCTCATTCCCATGACCTGATGGAATGGTTTTGAGGCTCTTTATGTTCCTGGAGCAGGCAGGTGCCCTTGGGCTCTACTTGCGTGAGACAGGTCATATGGAGATATTACTGGTGCCCGCTCGAGCAAATCGATGATGAACGGGAAGACAGTGATACAGTGATACAGTGATATGCTTGCCCCATGTAGGGGCTGTCAGCATATTTGAGAAGAAGACTCCAAACCCCTGGGGTCGAATCACCTCGAATCACCCACCTTGTCACGTCGCTGGAGCTTTTCGAATCTGTGAGGCAGGAGAGCAATGCCTGCTCCAGAGTCGTGTGAGGATGCAATCGTGAGTCTCTGTGAAGTACCAAGAGCTGTGCTGTTGTTGGTCTGTATCTGCCCCGATGAACCTGCCACGCAGGGGTGGGTGGAGGCTGTGCTTGTGCCTGGCATGGCTGTCCCAAGATGACTCACCATCTGCCTGGGGATGTCTTCTTCAGCACATGGCCCCAGCTCCCTGCCCTGTTCCGGACCACAGCCTTGAGCGCCTCTTGATCACATTACCTATTGACACGCGTTTTCCTGGAGCTTCCACCTATAAAGCTCAGAAGGAAGAAATCACCCCCCTGTCTGCCTGGCAGACCAGTGGCTTTGCCAGCAGTAAGAGCAGGCAAGTGAAAGGTCCCATCTGTCTCCCTGGCAACCAGAGAAAAGAAATCACCCCAAGTCACTTCGTCTCCCAGGAGAGGGGAATAAGGAGATAGGAAGGGGGAAAGGCAGGAAAGAATAGTTTTGAGGAGAACACGTGGAGGGAAAGTTTGAGAAAGTTGCATTTTTTCAGACTTGCATGGCTTTTTTGATCCTTGCACCCCTCCCTCCGCACAAGCTCCAGTTCCTTCTGTGATCCCTCTCAGGTGTCTAGTTCAGAGAAGGATGAATCTAGTGTTTATGCAGTGCTCCAAGGCATGGGGGCTCAGTGGAGACAGGTGACCAGACAGCCCATCACCAGCTCTATGATTGTGTTTGCTTGGTCACTCCAGGTTACTTAGGGCTTACTCCTGACTTGGCACTAAGGGATTACTCCTAGAGAAACTTGGGGGGACCATGTGGGGTGCTGGGGAATGGATTCCAAGCTAGTTGCCTGCAGGGCAAGTGGTTGCCCCACGAGTCCCTAGCACTGTGATCTTGGCAAGTGATCTTAATTACTTGTGGTTTTGATTCTGAGCTTCAGTTTCTCCGTCTGCAAAGCGGGAATACTAGTCCTACTCAGAGGGCAGTGGCAGAGAGGAGACGCCTGTGAAGTCTGGGAATAGCACCGGACACATAGAGGCTACTGGGCTCTGGAGATACTGCCTGTGTGTGCAAAGGCACCTGCAAGAACATCCGGTCTGGGTCATAGGTCACAGCAACCTGAAACTTCAAGTCGCCCCTCCCCCCCATCTACTCCTCTCTATCCCTTGACCCTTCCCACCTCTAGCCTAACCCTTCCCGCCTCTATCCAAGCTGTTCTTCCCCACCCAGGTTCTGGGTGGGTGGGTGGGGGTTTGGTTGTGGGGCCAGATTTATTCTTGGAGTCCTCACATCTCTGGAGGGCTTTGGGAGCTCTACAGCCCCATCTCAAACACGTGCATATGCGGGGCTGGAGCTGACAGCGAGTAGAACATTTGCCTTGCACGCAGCCTATCCAGGTTCGATCCCGGCATCCCATATGGTCCCCAGCACTGCCAGGACTAATTCCTGAGGGCAGAGCCAGGAGTACACATGAGCATTGCCAGGATGTGCTTCGATCCAATTTCCCACTGCATACCCAAGAACTGACTGTGAATGGGGGAGGGTGGCTTGTATTTCCCAGTGGAGAAAACAGCCCAATTTCTCCCTAACCTGGTAAGATTTTTTTTCTTGATAACTATTAAAATTGAGATTTAATCATTATTAGTTGTTTTCCTCCCAAGAAAACAACCGTGGCAGGAGACGGAGCAAAGGTGTCTCCCCTCAACCGTGTAGCCTCTGCAGCAAAGGGCGGGGTCTTTGCTGGGCAACCCCATATGGTGCTCAGGCACCACCAAGGGTGATTCCTATGCACAGAGGCTTCTGCCTGTAAGTTCTGAACATTGCCGGGGTCAAATAAAAAACAAAACAAGAACATCAAAGCAACCACCCCCACAACAAAAACCCAAACACGGGTCTGCAGCGATAATATAATAGGAAGGGCGTTTGCCTTTCAGGTGGCCGACCTGGGTTCGATCCCCAGCATCCCATATGGTCCCCTGACCCCTGACAGGCATGAGCCCTGAGCACAGAGCCAGGAGTAACCACTGAGCACAGAGCCAGGAGTAACCACTGAGCACAGAGCCAGGAATAACCCTGAGCACTGCCGGGTGTGGCCCAAAAACTGAAACATAAAGGAGATGGGAGAAGGGTTCGCCCCTAGCGGAGTCCTAGAAAGCCGGGAGGGACGCGCCTCTTTCCAAGGCCCTCTAACTTTCTCAGCAATTACAGGGCGCTGCAGGAGTCGCTGTCCCGCGGCCACTGTCCCCGGGGCTCTCCGAAGCAGGGGCTGGGTAGAGGGCGGCAGTGGGCCAGCTCCGGAGGGTGGAAACCGGCCCAGTGCCGGGCGCGGCCGCGGGCTCCCCGCAGACCCCAACTCCAGCCTTTGCGGCTCTTACAGTCTCAGTTTCCCAGCCGGCGCCAGTGCCTACGGGGGTGAACCAGGCGGGGAGGCGGGCTGGGGGACTCCCCGCGGGAAGGCAGCCTGATCCCACCCACAGCCCGGCGTTCCGGACCCCGAAACGAAACAGGAGGCCGCACGACCCCCGTCCGGGAAGCGGCCCCCGCCCGGATTTCCCTCCCGGGTGGGGCCCGCGGTGACTCACACCTCCCCCTCCCCGGTTTCCTTGTTTGCGTTTCTCGTCCCGGCCACGTGGCGGTCGGGATAGCCTCTCACCTGCCCTGCCCGGACACCCTGACACCGGGGGTCCCGACCCCACCCGCCCCTGCCCGTGGCCGCCGGCCCCCCGCCCCTCGGCAGATCCCGGGGAGGGACGGGGCGGGCAGTGCCGGGGGCGTGACAGCTCGCGCTCGACCAGTGCCAGCTGTGGCTCCACTTCTGCGCCCCGTGCCAGCTGGCTCTTTCGTCTGGCACGGAGGTGGAGGCTGGGGGTCATTGTTGCTGGGGTGGGGGCTCCCCACCCCCACGCTTCCAGCCCTCTACCCACCTAAGAGGCGCCTCTCGCCCCAGCCCGACCTTTCCTGCCCGCGAGGAAAATCCCCCACCTAGGAGGGGCCCTGATTCATCGCGCTGGGACCCTGCCCGCGGGCCCCTCCAGGAGACCGCTTCGGGAATTCCGGGGGCGGGGGCTCGCTGGGGTCCCCCACTCCGCCTTTTGCTAGACACCGCCGGACTGTGTGAGCTTGAGAAGAAACATGAAGGTGGGTAAGGTGGGGTTGGGGCGCCTGACCCGGTGGGAGTTTGGACGGGAGGAAAATGGTTGTTGGTCCGGAGCGGGCAGGAGGGGGGAGAAGGGCTGGCACCAAAGTCGAGTTTCTAGGGAACCCGAGCCCAGTGTCTCGGCCGGGAGGGGGTGAGTCCCGGCAGGGGCCAGGCGGTAGGGCGGGGGCAGAATTCCAAAGAAGACTGGGAAGAAGGGCCCGCGTCCTAGGCGCCGCTGGAGACCCCGGAGTGCTGCTGGCTCCTGAGCGGCAGCCCCAGGAAGGTCTTCCTGCCCCTCCCCGGCTCCTGGCAGGCTGCAGCGCCTCCGCCTGACCAGTCCACAGCCCGCGAAGGAAGTGCTTCTGCCCCGGGCACTGTGCGCTGGCCCTGCCGCCCTGCCCCATGGCCGCCTGCCTTCCTCCCTGCCACACAGGTGGGCTGGCTAGGTGAGAGCCGCTGGCAGGTGGGCCTGGACGGAGAGGACGGCCCCGCGCTGGGAGCACCCCCCGTGGGGAGGCCTCCCGGACGAGGGGACCGTGCTCAGCATGGTGCTGCGGAGGATGCACCGGCCCCGGAGCTGCTCCTACCAGCTGCTGCTTGAGCACCAGCGTCCCAGCCGCATCCAAGGGCTTCGCTGGGTGAGTGCTAGCGCTTGCCCGGCAGGGCGAGCACCAGGGCGGGGGATGGAGAGGCTGAGCTAGGGACAGGGCGCACTGCCAGGGGCTGTGCGCTGGTTCTATAGGGAGTATTGCTGCGGCCAGCAGTGGGAGGGAGCTGGAGGGTTCACATAGCTGCATAGGGTGTGTGTGTGTGTGTGTGTGTGTGTGTGTGTATAAGTATGTATGAGTGTGTGTATGTGTGTGTATAAGTATGTATGAGTGTGTGTATGTGTGTATAAGTATGTATGAGTGTGTGTATGTGTGTGTATAAGTATGTATGAGTGTGTGTATGTGTGTGTATAAGTATGTATGAGTGTGTGTATGTGTGTGTATAAGTATGTATGAGTGTGTGTATGTGTGTAAGTGTGTGAGTGTGTATAAGTATGTGAGTTGTGAGTGTGTTTGTGTTAGTGTGTATGTATGAGTATATATGTGAGTGTGTATGGGTGTGAGTGTGTATGTGTGAGAGTATGTGAGTGTGAGTGTGTGTTGTGAGTGTGTATATGTATGTGAGTGTGTGTAAGTGTGTTAGCGTAGTGTGAGTATTGTGTGAGTGTGTGTGTATGAGTACGTATGAGTGTGCGTGTGTTGCCCAGATTCCCCTGTTTGGCACTGGGGTGGGGGAGAGGAGGGGCTTGGTCCCCTCACCGTGCCCTGAGTATGTTAGGCGGGCGGAAGGCGTGTGTGGAAGACTGGGGGCAGTCCGGGGGAGGGATACTCGGTCACATTGGTGATACATCACCGTGGCAATGCTCTTCCCTGAGCTACTGAGCTGATGATTCTGCTCTTGAGCTCTTGAACCTTGGGTGAGGGGCCATGTGGATGCTGCTTGGTGTCTGACTTTGGGGCCCAGGGGAGGGTGCAGGGGTTCAGAGCCTCGGTGAGGACCCTCTCCAGAGTCTCAGGAGTGAAGGAGGGGAGGATGGTGCTGATGAGTGGCGGGAGGACAGTGGTCTGGGACCCTAATGCGCAGAGAGGCCCCCCAGCCCCCAGACCTGCTCAAGCATCTTGAGCAGAGGTGCTTGTGCCCTGTGAGTTGTGTCCCAGTGAGCAGGTGGGGTGTTGGGGTACAGTACAGGGTCCCTGGGGCCAGCAGGAGGAGGGCCAGCGTCTCACAGCTTGGACAGCCACCGCTTCTTCTCTGCCCTCCTGCTTGGCCCAACCACCTTTTATATTTGCCAAAATATGAATTGGGGGTGAGCAAACCAAAGTCTGTGGCTATGTGAGGTCCCTCAAGAGGACAGAACAAGATGTTGGTTGTCCCTTGCCCCCCAAACCCCCCGAACTTGGATCTTCCTGATCAGGGTCTGCTCAGGGGGATAGTTCGAACTCTGGAGGGTCAAGGGGACTGAGTCTTCTGGGTTCAACCATCACCGCTGGCAGCTACTGCTTGGAGCCAGTGGGCTGGAACCCTCCTCCCTCCCTTCCCTCTCAGGCTATAATTACTTGTGTATTTATTTCCTGTCCTCTTCTCAGTTTGTAGAGGCAAGGTGGGGGAGTGGGGGGAAGGTCAGGTACCAAGACAATGAGGTCACTGGAGAATCCTCTGGGACCCAAAGTCTGGAGGGGATGGAGGAGGCCGCCAGGCTGTCCTCCTGACTCTCCGCTCCACACCACCCCCGGCCCCCAATTGAAGGGCTGGTGTGTGAAGAGGCCGGAAGGGTGGGGGGTGGGATGAGGGTTGCTGGAGTATAATTGGGGTTAAAGGCACAGAAATAAGCCCCTCCTCCGCCAGGTAGTGATGAGGGGGTGTAGGGGCAAATGGGCGCCTGGGAATTAGAGGGAAAATGGGATTTTAGGACTAGGGGCAGGGACACTGTCCTGATCCCCGGGGATGGCAGGCTGGTGGTTTCCGTTCATTGCATCTGATGAAGAGGCTCTGAGTGCTAACTGCTGAGTGCTGGCCCCGTCTCTCGCCCACTGTTCCCAGACCATGCCTTTGACCTAGGAAGGGCGCACACATGGGTGGCCCAGCCAGGCAGGGAACATGCACACTTAGGCTTTGAGCATACTTGGAGCTCCAGGAGTACTAGGCTAGGAGTTAAGCCCCTGCTGAGCATGTTAACAGCCCCAAGGAGGCCCGCTAGCCTCTGGTCTGGAGAGAGCTAAGAGCGCTTGCTGTTCTTTCTAGAGCCGCACCAGAGAAAGCAAAAGCAGGTTACAGCAGGAGGACCTGAGGTTAGGTACCGCAGGAACTTCCCAACAAGGGCAAAAATGCCACTGAACAGGATGGGAAGCGTGAGGGCCTAGAGAGCCTGTCTGGTGTCTGGGAGCCATCGAGGGCAAGATCAGAGCGAGAAAGGCCTCTAGCAGATCCCACGAGCTCAAAGCAACTTCCGCTTCTCTTTGAATGCAAGTGGTTCCATTCTCTACTTTGGAAAACACGCTTTCATTCAATCTGTCCAAATAATGAGCAAATATTGGCATCCTAAGGGCCTGAGATCTAGACACAAATGGCATGATCTTGTTTCTACTAAACGAAATGAGAAAATAGAGGCACAGAGTATGGGTGGCTGGTCTGGTCTGGGGCTACTTGACTGCTAAGGGCGAGAGCTGAGCTTGGTCCCAAACAAATGTGGTTGTAGAGTTCAGTTGGGCACATGGACCCCTTAAAGTATCCCATCTCCGACCCCCTCCCCCACTCATCCTTTCCAGATGCCACCACCCAGAGCCCTGGCCTGACACCTTGATCCGATGGGTCCCCAGGAGCCATCTGCCCCTCAGTGTGGCTCTGACACTTGCCACCATCAAGAGGGCAATGGAGAAAGCCAAGCCCTGGTGCCAGGGGAGCCGCATGCCCTCGGCCAGCCGAGTCCTTCCTGTCCCGGTATGAGAGGAGGCAACGAGTGAGAATTTTACACTAAGCCACCGCAGTCTCTTCCCAGCAGAGAACCCTGAGGGTCATTGGACCAGAGGCCGGGACAGCATGGTACATGTCCTGTCCTGTGACCGGTACCAGCTGGCTGTCATGAAGTAATGTTAAAATGAAGTCACTTAACACCTACTACTGAGTAGTTAGTGGCAGCCGGCCTGTTCCGAGTCCATAGTACTGTTTACTTATTTGATTCATGAAGCGGCACCTGTGGGGTCGGCTATGCTGTCATTCCTTTCCACAAATGAGGAAACGGAAGGTTGACAAGCAGCCAAGTTCACACAGCAGCTGGAACAAGGCACCAGGGTTGGAAGCTGATGTCCAGGTCCGGAGCCCCTAACGTGGTTCCCTCACCCCAATCTGAGGAGTTTCCCAGTACCCACCCGCAGGTGAGGGACCCAGAGGGACTATGAGAGCAAACCTGGGGAGCTTTGCTTAGCTCCGCAGTTTCAGACTTGGCCCACGGAACATCCGTGAAGGCAGGATACCTCTACTCTCTGGGTTTCCACAAAACAGCAGGGGTGGACGCCACGGGAGAGAACAGGCCAAGGGTCAGAGAGCATGGACTTTTGCCGTCAGTCCAGGGAATCCTGGTGCCCCTATTTACTAACCCGCAGGCCTGGTCTATAACCTGCAGCTATGAAATAGGAGACAGACACCAACCTCAGGGTCACCCATTGCTGGGGAGCAATTCAAGCAGGATCTTAAATACCTGCAGTTGTGTGATGTCAGATACGTTCCTTCTCTCTGGGTTCCTGCTTTCCTGGGGAAAACGAGGGTTCTGCCTTCTGGCCCCTTTAGCCTCTGGGGCCGCTTAAATGCAAGGTCTGCAGATCTCTGATCTGGGGCATGACCAGCCTGGCCTCGTGCCCTGGCACCTTCCCGCAGAATAATACCCCAAAGGGAACCCATGCTGGAGCCTGAGTCGTGGGCCCCGGGGGGCGATGGGCCAGTGACCCCTGCCACCTGGGCATTTTGATTGGAACAAATGGCTAGTCCTCAGCACTGTTTGTTCCAACACAGGGGCTGGACTGTGGCATTCCTGTTCTTCCTCCTTCCCTGCTCCTCCTGGCTCCACCTCCTCATTTCCTGTGGTGAAGTTTCCAGGGCTCTGTGTCTGGCACAGGCTGGGCCCCGTGACCCGGGCAGGGACTCCCTAGGGACACCTACAGACTTCCGCCCAACCCTGGGCTGCTGCCCACACATTGGTCAGCCTGCAGGCCTCTGCCCTGAGGTTGGGGAGTGGGGAACTGGACCCAAGGGAGTCCTGAAGCTAGCAGCCCCCTCTTTACCGGGACCTGAGCGCAGATGGGAGGACAGGGGATGGTTACTGGGTCGCAGGAGAGGCGAGGAGGCAGGGCTGTGAGTGGCAGGCAATGAAGGAGGTCCTGAGAATGGAAGCCTGAGTTAGACGCAGCACGTCGCCTCAAGCCATTTGTCTTCCTGCAAGTCAAGGAGGACCGAAAAAGTCCTGCCCTGCCGCGTTCCCTTCTGCTTCTGTTTGCTAGAGATCAGAGGAAGCCAGAGGTGGATGTGCTTTGTAAATCGTAAAGAGCCCTGCCTGTGGGAGGGCGCTGAACGGGCAGGGCATCCTGTCCAGAGCAGGCTGCACATTCCAGGTCCTGGGCGGCAGGAAGAGAAGCCTGGGAGGTGCGCGCATGGCCGACCTCCCCTGAGCAGCCAGGCTGGGGACTCTGTTGATACCAAGGGCAGGGAAACGGTGGAAACCAGTGCTCCAGCATGCACCCCGCATGTCCAAGCCAGTCCTGGGTGCTGCCAAGCCTTATTCACCAGCATCTCTGAGAGGAAGGCAGGCAGCCACCCCTCTCTGCTTTACAGATGAGTAATAAGATCCAACGTGTAGCTGCAACCCCTGCCAGGCAGGGCTTTATACATCCGGTACCTATTAACTGAGCTCTTCCAAAAAGTCGGGATCTGTGTTGTGAGCATTTAAAGATCTTACAGACAAGGAGACTGAGGCAGGGAATGATTCGGTCTTGAGTGAAGGGCCACGCTGCTCCTTCACAGATGAGTGGACATTGGAACCCAAGAGTCTGGCTCCAGCTTTAGTATTTGTATTTATTTGTATGTATCACTTATCTTCTCTGTTCATCGATTTGCTCTAGCGGGTGCCAGTAATGTCTCCATTTGTTGGGAATTGAGGTTCATTATTGTTACTGTTTCTGGCATATCGAATACACCACGGGTAGCTTGCCAGGCTCTGCCGTGGCTCTGGGTTCATCCCAGGGGACCCAGGATTATTCTACATCAGACTATACACCATCCAGGGCCCATAGGGCAGAGCCCAGGTGTAGACAAACCTGTCTCCCTGTCTGCCACCTGCCGACGCAGCCGGGCACCGCAGCCACACCTGCAACACCTGGAGTGGCAGATTAACTGAAGTACTGTTTGTAAATATTTTCTTCCATTTAGTCATGTTTCTTATTAGTATAAGAAACATACTATTTTTGCTGTACACAAGCTCTAAGGTTAGAGACCGCTAATTGTGCTCATGCTTTGCCTTCTAACCTCAGTTGGGAAGGTCAAGAGCAGCAGCTCCAGATTTTAGCTAACAAAATCTAGAAGGTGGGGTAGAGGGTGAGGGTGGGGTGTGGTTTCTGTTCTCCCTGGAGTATGTGCAAGAGCAAGGGAAAAATACTTACAGGTGATTACAGGTGATATTTGTATGCATGTATATTTATTTATTTATTTTTAATTTATTTTAATTTATTTATTTATTTATTTATTTGCTTTTTGGGTCACACCTGGCGATGCTCAGGGGTTACTCCTGGCTCTGCACTCAGGAATGACTCCTGGCCGTGCTCGGGGACCATATGGGATGCCGGGATCGAACCCAGGCCAGCACAGGCCGCCGCGTGCAAGGCAAACGCCTCTACCCACTGGGCTATCGCTCCAGCCCCCTATTTTTAATTTTTTATTATACCACCGTGAAACATACAATTACAAAGGTGTTCATAATTGGTTCTTGGTAATACAGTATTCCAGCACCCATCCCTCCACCAGTGCCCCATTTCCACCACCAATGTACCCCACCCCCTCCCGCCCACCCCCCAGGCTGCCTTTATAGCAGGTACCCCGTTTCTTCTCTTTCTCTCTCTGTCTCTCTCTCTGTCTCTGCATCTCTCTCCCTCTTCTTTACACATTGTGGCTCGCCCTGCAGATATTTAGAGTTTATCACTTAAGTCTCTTTGTGTATATTCAATGGTGAGTTTTAATCTGCCATTACCATTTCCCACATTTAGTAAAAAACACTGGTATCTATTTATATCCTATTAATGAATGCAGTCATTCTATATCTGTCCTTTTCCTTCTGACTAATTTCACTCAGCATGATAGCACTCCTGGAAATATACCCGGAGACCAAAAAACACATAGCAGAAACACTATCTGTACTTCTTTATTCATCTCTGCGCTATTCACTATAGCTAGAATCTGGAAACAACCTAAATGCCCTAAAACAGAGGACTGGCTAAAGAAACTGTGGTTCATCTACACTATGGAATACTATGCGGCTGTCAGAAAAGATGAAATTATGAAATTTACTTATTTATTTATATTTTATTTAGACACTGATGGACAGCTGACACTAGAGTTTAGGATTTGTAGTTATTATTATTATTGTTGTTGTTGTATTGGTAGTTTGGGCCATACCCAGCTGTGCTCAGGGTTTACTCCTGGCTCAGTGTTCAGGAATCGCTCCTGGTGGGCTGGGAATCATATGGGGTTTGAGGGATCAAACCCAGACTGGCACGCGTGCAGGGGAAAGGCCCTCCTTGCTGTCCTATTGCTCTGGCCCCAAGGGTTTGTATTTTTAGGGACCTCCTTGGATGCCTGAAGAGGAAAGGTTTGCTGCGGGCCCTGTGATTGGCTGAGGGCCCAGGCTGGGGATTGGGCTTGTGACTCTGACAGAGAATAGGTGCTCTTGGCCTCGCAAATTGCCCAAGGTGTCTCCTGACCCTTAGGGAGCACCCTCTGCTCCTCTGTGCCCCTGCACCTCTTCCTGGCACCTCACCAGCAGCCTGAACCCACGAGGCTTTGATCCAGGAGAACAAGAGTCCCGGCCTCCTCCTCTGTGTAGCTTCGGTGCTTAGGTGTGGCAGGAAGACATGGATCTGGGAAGCAGGTGGCAATGGGGCGGTGGGGAATTTGGTGCCACACAATATTTGTTGATTTGTTCCGTGAGTGTGTCAACAGAGGCATGTGGGGTCCCAGACAGGGCAGGTGTCCATGGAGCAGGGGCACCAGAACTGGCTTGGAAGGCCCGCAGGACTCCCCAGCTAACAGCTGACCCTCCCTTCTGCCCCTCAGACTCCCCTGAACGACAGCGAGGAGTCCCTGGATTTCAGCGGGAGCTTGGAGCAGGTACTAGCCTTTTGGGGTGGTGTTGGGAGAGACCCACAGGGCTCTGGTGGTGGAGGTGTGGCGGGCAGAGGCGGGGGTCTGAGGAAGCTGTGCCCGCCCCCTGCCAGGCCTCCCCTGAGCGGGTGCTCAGAGCTGGGCAGCAGCTGCACCGACGTCTCCCTGACCACCTGCCCCAACCTCATCCGAGACCGGAGTACCACCTGAGGCTCTATCGGTGAGTGGGGGACACCCTCATCCCCCCACCAGCTCCCCCGAGACAGGAAGTGCCACCTGAGGCCCTAGGAGGGATGGTGCTGGAGCACTGTATGACTGAAAACCAGTCATGAACAGCTTTGTAATGGTCTATCCCACAGTGAGGCAATAAAAAATAAAAATTAAAAAAAATTTCAGGGGCCGGAGCGATAGCCCAGCGGGTAGGGCATTTGCCTTGTACGCGGCCGGCCCATGCTGGCCCGGGTTCGATCCCGGTATCCCATATGGTCCCCGAGCACCGCCAAGAGTAATTCCTGAGCGCAGAGCCAGGAGAAACCCCTGAGCATTGCGGGTGTGACCCAAAAAAGCAAAAAAAAAAAAAAATTTCAAACAAGCAAATACACTCATTCCCATTTAGATGATGACTCTTTTAGTCATGCTTGTTTGGACAAGACTTGAAACATGTACAGAGGCTGTGTGTGAACTAAGATAATTATTAATGCTTAGAAAGAGAAATGAAAAAATTATCATAAATATGCTTTCTCTTCAGAACTTTGCCTAATTTCTATTATGATTTGTTCAAAATTGACATGCTTTTATAATAAAATGGTATCCAAATGTAAAATAAATAAATACATTTAAAAAGTGAAGTACCCAAAAGAAAAATATTAGATGTGCAAAAGTCACTGGGAAATTAGATGTCAAGATTTTGTTATTTTATTCTCTTTATTTTTTGTTTTTTGGGTCACACCCAGCAATGCTCAGAGGTTACTCCCTGACTTTGCACTCATGAATTACTCCTGGTGCTCAGAGGCCATATGGGATCACTGTATCACTGTCTCTCCCGTTCATCATCGATTTGCTCAAGCGGGCCCCAGTAACATCTCCATATGTCCTGTCTCATGCTAGTAGAGCCCAAGGGCATCTGCTTGCTCCAGGAACATAAAGAGCCACAATCCATTCGGAATGAGGTCTATAATTGTTACTGGTATTTGGCATATCAAATACAACACGGGTAGCTTGCCAGGCTCTGCCGTGCAGGTAGCATACTCTTGCAGTCATCTCTAAGTCCAGCATTTATTGATGAACCC
>JAJIBD010013912.1:0-46417 GCA_021461705.1 Cryptotis parvus
ACATGCAATATAAGAATAACAGGAAAGCAAAAGTTTTAGACAGAGAGGAGAATAACTAGAGCTATATAAGACATTTCTGATAGTTGGAAGAAGATTCTTATTTTGTCAAGGACAGGGCCAGAGATTCTCCCATGCTGTTCTCACAATGGTGACTCTTTCCTGAAAGTCCTGGTTATCTTGCCATTCTAGGTTTTATTGAGTTTACTTCAACACATAGTTATTAAATATCAGTTATTGGGATTAAATGCTAGGTGAAGTGCTAATTAAACAAATGTGAAAGAGGGTGGATTTATACCCCAGAAAAGATTTAAAGGAAAATACAGATAGATATATAGAAAGAGGGAAATGAAGAAATAGTAATGGGTTTCAGGGAGCAAGGAAAGGGCATTCAATAGGAAAGGAGATATAAGTTTCAGTGTTCACTTGGCTAGATCAGACTTCTATCTTTGGAAGTTAATGAAAGCTGTTGTTGTCAGTGTCCAGTGTTGTGATTCACAACCCAGATATTCTCTCTATTGAGTGAGCCCATGCTGTCATCCAAAGTAAAAGCAAAAGCAACCGTCTGCAACACTTATTTCACTCTCCCATCAAAGAGTGGGAGGAAGGGTGGCCACCCAGTGATAAGTTTATGCCTTATACCCCTTAATCTGTGAACAATCCTACCTTAATGACAAAATCACTGTATCACTGTCTTCCCGTTCATCATCGATTTGCTCAAGCAGGCCCCAGTAACATCTCCATATGTCCTGTCTCATGCTAGTAGAGCCCAAGGGCATCTGCTTGCTCCAGGAACATAAAGAGCCTCAATCCATTCCGGAATGAGGTCTATAATTGTTACTGGTATTTGGCATATCAAATACAACACGGGTAGCTTGCCAGGCTCTGCCGTAAAGGTAGCATACTCTTGTAGTCATCTCTAAGTCCAGCATTTATTGATGAACCGCGGACACAAGCGGCCACGCCGAGCCGGGCTGTGATAGGCTGGTCTGCTCGGTGGAGTTCTGATGAGAGAGAAGTCCGGATGTTGAAAATGGAGGCCCTCATGGAGTGGGGGGGTCGTCTGGCTTTGTTGCAAGGCTCTCTGGGGACAAAATACATGACAAGATACATGATTAAATTAACTTTTAAGAGAGGTTGCTCATTTGAAATTATCTAGGTGGACCCTAAATGCAATTACATGTACAATATGAGAGAGAGAGGTGAAGCGGAGGAGAGAGAGAGAAGAGAGAGGTCCTCAGGAAAGAAATACAAAGTACCCAAATGAAAAAGGAGGCAAACATTGGGGTGATTCTATCAAGAGCTGAGGGACACCTGGAGCTATCAGAAGCTGATCAGAGGCAAGAGCCACTGGTCAGTGCGGAGGGGCCAGGAAGTGAATAGAAAGATGCGTGGTCCTATCTATTGTTTGATTTGGAATGGAAACTTGAGGGAACAAAGCTGCTGCTTATGCCATCCCATTTGAATCTGTTATTGCAACCCTGGAGAACGGATTAACTTAAAAGAGCTGTAGACATCTCAAGAGGGGCAATGTCACCAAACTGAAAGGAAGGAGATCCTTTTCTTGCCTCAGTCGATATGATTCCTTATTATTAAATGTGAGAAACTGTTTCTTTATGTCATAAAGGGTTTGACAAGAAGTAAATAATGAAAGAATTTTAGATCTTCAGAGGGTCATTTTTTTTTGCTAATGATTTGATGCAAAAGGTTAAATCTGTTCTAGCACTAATTCTAAGATCTGATTCATTGGACACATTCCATTTATTCCCTAACTCATTTCTTGACTGTTTCTACCCATGTTCTTTATTTAGCTCATAATCCCTTATGTTCTTAATTGCAGAGGCTGATACCACACAGTGGAATCATTCTTTCATGACTCTCTGTGACAGTTATTTTGTCTTTGAAGTCCTAAAGTTCTTCAGTTTGTGATTCACCATATCTCCTAATATAGGCCGAGTCCTTAAGAGCAGTGACCTAGTATTCTATCAAAACTCGTATTCAGCCAACACAATGGGAATAAACACTTCATTTTGCTTTCAGAAATAAATCAGAATGAATGGGCGGACTATGGCCACTAGCATATGATACGGAGGGTGAGAGGGGCACCTACAATATGACTGAATTTATTTTAATTTTTTGTACTCAAAATTTCATTTTATTTATTTGTTTTTTCCTTTTCATTTTTACAATTTTTTTATTATTAACCATGAGATATACACTTACAAAGATGTTCATGTTTGGGTTTCAGTCATACAGTGTTCCAGCACCCATTCTTCTTCCAGTGCCCACTTCCACCACCAATGTCCGCCTGATTCTCTTCCCACTCCCCAACCTGCTTCTATGACTGAATTTTTAGACACTTAACTATTTGACATTTAAGTGTAACATAAGGCCATTTTAATAAAAGAAGGAATGAGTTTTGCAATATTTTTATTACATCAAATAAAGATGCCTATCTATCTATCTATCTATCTATCTATCTATCTATCTATCTATCTATCTATCTATCTATCTATCCTATCTATCTATCTATCTATCTATCTATCTATCTATCTATCCCTATCTATCTATCTATCTATCTATCTATCTATCTATCTATCTATCTATCTATCCTATCTATCTATCCTATCTATCTATCTATCTATCTATCTATCTATCTATCTATCTATCTATCTATCTATCTATCTATCTATCTATTGCTATCAATGCTATAGGTGAGTAGTTTGAAAACCAAAATCAGAAAGAGGCACCCCAGAGTACAAGACATATGGTGGGTATTCCAGTGTCACACATTTCTTTCTTTACAGCCTATGTGTGAGGCTTCCCCAAATTTCGTTTTCAGTAACAAAATGTAAGGAGCAGATGTTTACCTAAATTTGTCCATATGGCAAAATGTGATTCATTTGCACAATACTACGTTTTTCACATCTCGCAATCACATATAAGGCATGCCACTATTGCTATGTGAAGCCACTTAATCCTTTTGATACTTTCAACAAATTAACTTACAGAAAGAGTCCAAGGGCAGATTCCCTTTCTCTATACTATCTAGGTGCAAACCTACAAAATTAGAAGGGAATTGCTAAAGATGGAAGTGTTATATGGGGACTTAATATGTGATTCTTGTTGCCAGGGAAACAACTTCCTTTGTTTTCATTGAAAGCTGCAGCTTTATTTGATGCCAGGTTCCCAGGTACACTAGCAGCAGTTACCACATCAGAAAGAAAAGGAAGCAGCGAGACTTTGAGGAAACATTATAAAAATCATAACTATGACCTCAATGATCCTTCTTTTTCAAAACTGATTTTTTAGCAGAGAAAACTTAGATTTATTTTGCCTCCAAATAGGTTTATAACATAAAGGTGAGAAAAAAAATGTTTTGCAAAGTCTATGCATATAACTTTTCCTCATTGCTATATATAATCAATTCATCAAGACAATTACAGGAGGATTTTTGAGTCTCTGAATCTTCAGGATAGTGTTTGTAGAGCTAAAAAAATAATGTGGTTTTTAAATGTAAAAGACAGTTTAATTTAAAGAAAATGCAACTGAATGAACTGCCTCTAGAGAACAGAAAATAATATAGACAGAAAAGTTCTTCAGTATAGAAGATATCCAGTTGAAAAGTGGCCAGTACTCACGGTATGAAAAGACCTGAGTTTCAGTAATGCCGGTCAGCCACTCTATGAAAACCCCTGCAGTTAAGGTTTGACTTAGAACTACTTTTCCTTTTTTTAGAAAAAAGTTACTTTAATGTTGACAAAAGCCCAACTGTGGATACAATTCTAGGCATGACATTGACTAAATAACAGAGTTCTGTTATTAATATTAGTAAGTGTAAAAATCCATTTTATTTGAATTGTTATATCTGATAGCAGGGTTTTTAGATTTTTTCCAAGAATTTACTAAGCATTTTGCTGCTAGTTGAGCCTTTTGTGCTATTGTTTTTGTTGGATGAGTTTAGTTGGCTCCTATGTTATTTTCCACATAATTCCTACTAGAATTTCAGTATTGAGGAATTAGGAAGTGTCACCACAGTCCAGACTTCAGGATCTATGATCTGGGACAATAAATTGACTTAGCTCAGATATGGTAGGTGGGTGTGGTTGCCAGGTTTCTGGAAGTATGGCAATTGAGGGAGGCTTCCCACCTCAACTCTGAGAAGATAACAGAGTTCTCAATCTGGGCAACAAGGACCCTGAAATTATTTGCAGTTGGGCATATGTGAATAGAATATTCACGAAGCTGTGGAGTTTAGCCCTTGATATGGCTGTAGCAGTGGGGTGTGGTTGCAGGTTCCAGAGGTTTGGTGGGACGTGTACTTGGCCTCCCCTGCTCCCAAGGCACCCCAGAATATCCAGCTCCAAGGACCAGTGTTTCCATGAAATTTAGCTTCTTGGATTGCATTTTCCTCAGAGTTTTATGTAGTGAATTGGGAGATTAGGACCAGTGGATGTGCAATGCCATGGGAGTATCATGACCAAGTGTTTGACCCCAGGGCATCACAATAACGATGAAGGAAAGGTAGAGAAATAAACAGGAAAAATGTACAAGGTATGGTAATCATTGTGAAAAAGCTCTTGAAGCATTCCTTTCTCCTAAATAATTATTGTTATCCTATAATATGTCTCTACAAAAGTTAAATTTGCCATGACTGATTTGTTGACATTTTCACTTAGGGAACCCATTAAGCTCATCATCATTTTAATACAGTCAAGTTTTAATGATATAAAATTGGATTTCTAGTTTAGTGTCAGTTGACTTCACAGCTAAGATACCTGGATCTTTATGTGATCAGTTAAGATCTCTCAGATTTTGTTAACTTTTCTTTCATTGATCCACAGTTATATCACATACAAAGTGTGCTTTTCTAGTAGGATTAGACATTGGATATATGTGTAGTACTTTTTCTGGACTAAGAAAGATCCCTTATAAAATAACCATCTTTTCTAGAATTATTTGAAATTTGGCACCACAGTAGTTTCCTTTCTTTTCTTTTTCTTTTTTTTTTTTTTTTTTTTTGCTTTTTGGGTCACACCTGGCGATGCTCAGGGTTACTCCTGGCTCTGCACTCAGGAATCACTCCTGGCGGTGCTCGGGGGACCATTTGGGATGCTGGGGATTGAACCCAGGCCAGCACAGGCCGGCCGCATGCAAGGCAAACGCCCCACCCTCTGGGCTATCGCTCCGGCCCCTCCTTTCTTAATTTTATTCTGTCTCTCTCTTTTATTTTGGTGTATGGCAGAGCCACACATCATTGTGTTCAGGGCTTACTCTGGCTCTATGATTAAGGATCACTCCTACAGTGCTCAGAAGAGCACTATAAAATGTGGTGTGCTGGGAATTGAATAGGGTTGACCACATGTGGGTGTCCCCTAACCCTGCTCTTTCACTCCAGCCATGGTGCAATTTCTAACCATTCTGTTGTCAGAACCTTGCAGCCCCAAATAAGTAGATTTTGGCTGGGAAACCTTGTATAAATTATCATGGAACCAATGTTTAATCCCTATTATATACTTTTATTTATAGCATTGCTCAACAATTTAAGAACAACAATGAACTAAAGAGTTGTTGCAAAATAAAAAAAAATCACCGAGTTCTCTTTTCTTTTAGATGTGAGCAAAAGAAATGTCAGAAAACCATGTAAACATGCTTCCGTTTGCTTATGTCTAAATTAAAAGCCACCACATAAATGAGTTAAAATTTTGCTAATAGTGATTTATTGTGAGTGGATGATTTGAGAGGAAAGTGAAAAAAATGTCTTGAACAAATTACCACTTGACTAACAATTGAGGAGTGTAAAGTGTCTCATCTTCTGACCTCTCTAAGAAGCAGCATGTCACCACGTAACAGTGATTGTTGAGAATCACCAGCTTTTTATTTTAAGCATCTAACAGAAGAAATTATGATTCAGCAGTAGTATTGAATCAAAGGAGGCTTTGTGTTAATTCCTTTAAGCTTCTGAGGCTGGCATACGATACCAGTTAAATTAATTTGTCTTGTTTAGGTGATATGTATTAGTTAATTTTTCTTTTTACAACCTGAATCTTTCAATCTACATATTGAAAGTAGATTAACTCTCTAATAAGGTCATGATTTTCTTTTTTCTATGGGTCCAATATTGATTTGGTTTTATGTTACTATTTCTTCATAAAAATACAACAATTATCCATTTGTTGCTTCTCCACTAACTTTTTTTCTGAAACTTTCATAATTGTTATCTCTTTGATTAGTTGTCACTTGTCACTTGTCTTCCCGTTGTTCAGCGATTTACTTTAGCGGGAGCCACTAAAGTCTCTATTTGTTTGGAACAAGGTCCCTATTGTTACTGTTTTTGGCATATCGAATACACCACGGGTAGCTTGCCAGGCTGTGCTGTGGCTCTGAGTTCATCCCAGGGTAATCATTCTTTTTCTATGTCAGAACATCAACATCCCTTCATAGTGCTAATGTATGTAATCTAGGGTGGTACCATGGATTCATAGTGTCCACAAAGGCTCCTGGGATCTGCGTCAGCATCATCTCTTTATAATAGGGACTGGGAAGATGGCAATGGTGGATGGCATTGAAAGAATGAATATGGTTCAAGCGGGGGTTGCCTGCAGGTACCCACATGATGGTAGAAGTAAACTGCATATATATTGGTAAGTGTTAGGGCCAGTGGCAGACATGACTAACTACGATTGCAAGTAGCTGCAAAAGATAGGTGCTGAGGCATATACTTATGTAGTTGTAAGAGCTAGTTGAAGGCATGTAGGGTGGTCAAGTTTTGACAGTGAATAGGGCTGGAACCCCAGTGCATAAGTAACTGAATGCATTTGCTATCATGCACACAAGTGGTTAGAGTATCTAGTTAATGTCATATGCATAGTAATGGAATCTAGTTAGTCACTGGAGTCAGTAGGATCCAATTATATTGCTGCAGGAACAGATACAAGTTTTTTGCGTAGTGAATACCAGTGATAAGTAGTTCTCACAGGTCCTCAGTATTTGAGAAGCTATGGGAACCTGTTGTTTTTCACTGATTGTAGGGTTAACTACCAAGGAATAGAGCGGAGATTGATGGCACAGGTCTGAGCTAGCCTAATGTCCTTCTATAGCTGCAAAGGCTAAATCTTCTAATAGTGTAGATATAAAATCTCAGGATGACTGTTGGGGAGCCGCTGGGGTCCCCAACAGTGTCAGGACAGAAGTTCTCTTCTACCTCCGAGGCCACCAGGGAATCGATGAAAACTCATGAGTCCGACTCAGTTCCAAAAAGGCTTCTAATAGTACAAAAGCTCTACCACCACATTCTAATATAATGAAAGACCTTAACTCTAGTCAGAATTAAGACCATACACAAGAGCCCATGTCTGCCACCAAAGAGGATCCCACCAGAGAGGGGTTGTACCAAAGAGGTTTTACCAGAATGGAGTTCCACCAAAGAGAGCCCTACTAGAAAGGAGTCCCACCAAAGTGAGAGAGCGTACCTCAAATCAGACTCCTTATATACACCAAAGTAATTCTGTTGACACGGAGGGTCCTGTCAACAAAGAACCCTAAATAGCTTCTAGATAGTAGAAGTGTGTAGAAGGCGGTGCCACATCCTACTACAGGTCTAAACAAAGGATTATGCCAAATACTAATCCCTTCTTTATAATTTCTTGTAAAACACTGGAGAGAGGGACTGGAGTGATAGCACAACCGTAGGGCATTTGCCTTGCACGCAGGTGACCTGGGTTCAATCCCCAGCATCCCATATGGTCCCCTGAGCGCCGCCAGGAGTAACTCCTGAGTGCAAAGACAGGAGTAACCCCTGAGTATTGCTCGGTGTGACCCAAAAAGCAAAAAACAAAAAAACACTGGAGAGAGGGGGCTGGTATAATGTAACATGTCTTAATTTCATGAGCTTTATGTAATCTAGATGGTACCCACAAGATCCTTCTTATTTATATCTGGATTAGGATGATTCTGAGTATCTTGCTCTCCCTATACTGAAAGGATCAACTAGTCTGCTTGAGGGCAAACTGTCTGATCCTTCCTATAATCTTAAATGATAGTCTCAATGTAGCCAGAGTGGTAGTCGTCTGGTAAATTCTAACTGTCCAACACTGGGTCCAATGGGTATAAAGAGGAGATGTGCCCAAATTAGATAACATAGGAATCTTAGTAAATGTATAATAATAAGTCAAGGTTACTCATTCAGAGTCAAGGTGACTTCTATAACTGCCACACCCTCCATCAGTGTTTATATAGAAGAGAGATCTCATCAGTATGAACCCTGGCTTAAGAACATGTTAATAGATTAAGCTGTGAGAGAATAAAACAGCAAAGCTCCCAAGCTAGCTAGGCCTGTCATCCAACAGATGACCTCAGCAGCACTGGTTGAAGTAGCCTTGTTAGGGAGGGTGGGGTGGAATCTAGGCTTCTAGAGTATGTAAACCTGGAAACCTATGGACTCTTTCACCTAGAAATTCTGCATGGAATATACTGTACTGTATATACAGTTCATAGAATTTCAGTTAAAACCTAGACCAGCCCAGACCTGGTTTATGGACTGATGGGTGAAAACAATTTTGAGAAATCATATTAACTGTAAACAGTGGCACATGATTAGTAGTTACAATACTCATAATATGGTCCTAGAGCTGCTCTATCAATGCCTCAGCCCATTCCTTTGGTGAGAAAAATCTGAAAATTATCCTAGATTGACTCAGGTGCATATCTTGACATGGTTGAAGCTTATGGCAACCCAGTTTTCTTAAATTCAAATTCAAATGTGAGACAATTTCATATTTTGCTAATAATAGCCATTTGCCTTTGTTTTGTTACTACTAGTTCCAGAGGCCCCATTCACTCTCAATGGAACAAACATCTCTGAATGCAGAAGTTATGTGTACCTAGGTCGAGACACATGATGAACGACCTAAAACCTGAGCTGCACAGGAGGAAGAGAGCAGCATGGAATGCCTTCAAAAGCATTGAAGAAATAGCTAAAAAGACAAAGAACCTCCAGCTCTGGGCACATCTCTTTGACTCCACCGTTTTCCCTGCACTAACATACACCTCAGAGACCTGGGCCCTATGAAAGCAGGGGTGAGAATTCTATTTGGGTTTCCCAAAGAGGAATCGAAATGCTTGGAATATCATGCCACACTCAAGTGAAAGAAGGAATCTGGAGCTCCGACCTCCTTTGCTGTTCCAGAGTCAGGGACGCTGTCTCGTTTGCCAAGGCATCGAAAAATCAGATGGGCTGGACATGTAATGTGATTTGGAGATGACTGCTGGACTAGAACCGTTACCGCCTGGATCCCACAGGATGTCAAAAGATCACGTGGCCGCCCACCTACAAGATGGTCAGACTTCTTCGTCAAGACCTTGAACGCAAGGTTTGAGGCTCTTCATATTCCTTAAGCAACCAGATCCATTGGGCTACACTGACGTGTGATAGGGTCAAATGTAAATGTTACTGGCACCCGCTTGAGCAAATCGATGAATAATGGGCTGTCAAGTGATCAAGTGATCAAGTGCCTTTTCTCTATTTACTGGCCTTATTCACTATCTAAAATAGTAACAGGCCTGAAGACTTACTCTGTCCTACAGCGCCATATCAAGAGCTTTACTGCTTGCCTCTGTTTCTGCCTTGATTGTGATAATGGTAATGAACTAATCTGCTCTCTGCCACTTCTTTGACAGCATCCAACTCTATCAGTATAGCCTAGAGAGGCATTATTACTTATTCCTGGCAGGGAAGGCCTGGTACTTGTCTGCTGAGAATAGGCTTTGCCAATACTTTGGCTAACTTGCTAGTTACATTTCTAAACATTCCATTTAGAATATAAAGGAAGATTTAGCTCATGCAATTGAAATAATCCTGTGATCGTTAAAAGTGTTTTAGGTGTTAGTTGAGTAAAATAGCAGACAGGTTCAATGAGCCACAGGGCCTCCATGATGTTGGATGCTGTGGAAAGTTACCAAGGACACGTCATCACCTCCATCTTGCCTTGGAAAGAACACCTGGGCAGGCTCAGCCGGGCAGCCTTGAGAATTAACAGTTTCGCTGCCCTTCGTGTTATCTAGAAACCACTGGGGTGAAGTCAGGGCATACTGATGTTTAAAATATCCTGGGACATGGGGCCGGGCGATAGCCCAGCCGGGGCGTTTGCCGTTGCAGCGTGGCCAGCCTGTGCTGGCCCGGGTTCAATCCCGGCATCCCATATGGTCCCCTGAGCACCGCCAGGAGTAATTCCTGAGTGCAGAGCCAGGAGTAACCCCTGAGCGTCGCTGGGTGTGACCCAAAAAGAAAAAAAAATATCCTGGGACATATCAATACAACCTGTTTGTCTTTCTTTGAATCTTTCTCTTCTTTGAATTTAAGTTTGCACAGGTTATGATGTGAATAATGGCTATATAATCTTGAAAGAATGGTCCCTCACCCACAGAACACAAAAGACAGGAACCAGAGGTAACTGATAAAATGCCAGAGGTAACTGATAAAATAATGGCTCAACGGAAAGTAACTGATAAAAATGATAGTTCGACAAGAGCACAGCAGGAAGGGCCTTAAGCAAATAATTCCAGGGAGGGCTATAAGGCAAACATTCCCGAGAGGTTGCGCCTGATGCCCCCTCTGTATTTGGTATGATACCTGACTGGGCCCATGCCATGCCAAATATGGAAAGAAGTATTAGGCACACTCAGATTGGTGGGTGATGGTTACCTGGTGCAGAGTGATTGGCTGCCTGCGCGCAGACCTTGATGTAATATTTTAAACCTATTGGATAGTTATGCGCTGGGTTTTTCTGTAGCGCGGGAATTATTCCTTAAAAGATCGTCCCTGGAAGGGTTCGGGGCTCTTAGCCACTGACCGCTTGGGTCACGCTATGAGCCCGAGTATACCGCTTTATTAATAAAACCCTTGCTTTTGCATAGTACTTGGTCTCTCAGAGTTTTCCTTGGTAGGTGCGGCGTTCCTAGGCTCCCAGTCAGTCACCCCATAGAGTGGTCAACCCTTACAATCTAAAGCTTCCTCTTACTCTGGGTCTTGCTTTGGCCTGTGTACCTGAGAGCTTGATCCCAGCTAACTGCCTCAAATAAACTCCGCTTGTGCTTTGCTTTACTGCCTGGGCTCTTTGTGTGGATCAAAGAAGGAATTATCAACCAGACCCTAACATAGGGTCTATCATTTTACTTCATTCTTCTCAGTTCTAGAGAAGACTCCAAAGCTACTACAACTTTTCTCCCTATTGTCATTCTAATCTATTCAATCAGGTGTTGGTTCCTGTTCACTATCAAGATGGTCTCTGTTCTTGTAAAGTCCACTTTTCTCTGAATCTTCTCAAACTCACTGTTCATTTTTATCTTGATTTTGAACCTCATTAGTGTTTAGTTTAATTGATTACTTCATTTATCTTGGAAATAGTTTTTTTTTTAATTTTACCCTTAGTACACTAGAACTACTTGCTGTTTCTCTTATTTTGCTGTCCATTCAGTGTAAGGCTTGAGACATTCACTGATTATAATTTTCCATGTTTTTTTTTTAAATCTTTTATCTGTTGATATTGTTGTGATAACCAGGGTCTTCATATATCCTTGGTTTGATGCTTACATGTCAGATTTTGTTCTTTACATAGTTGCTTCACTGGAGATAACAAATTATAGAACTTCTAGGAAAACACTCTGGAGCATGGGGCCACTGGTTATTGAATTTGTGGTCTTCTTGAAATGAGGAAACTAGCCTGTACCATAAATTCTCTGCTTACAAGTTAGGTGCTTTAGCCACTGAGCTAGCTAGAACTTGGCCCCTCTTAGAAATCCATATTTCCTATGACTATTTCACATCACCTCATATCTTATAGGTAAGTCACAGTAATACATCTGAAAACAAATCCCCCAATATAGTATCCAACTGTCTCCATTTCACTATCACAACTCTTAATTCCTCAGGCTAGCAATCTAGGAAAAATTTAATGCTTTTTCCTCTTCATACAAGCATGTAAATATTTAGGATTTTCCAGGTTATTAATCTGGAAGTTTTTTACCCATTTCCCTCTAATGTTCTAACTTAGTAGGCCTTTATCATCTTTTACTTGGACTAATGTCCTAGCTACCAAACCAATTTCTTTTGCGTTTCCTGGTGACCCTTTAAATATCCTTGACCCCAGAGTCATGCTGATCTATTCAAACTAAGAGTATGATCATGCTCTCAAAATGCTTTAATAACTTCATGTTGCACATAAATAAACTCTAATTCTCTCACTCCTACCTGTGAGGTTTGAATAACTTGGATTCTCAGCAACACTCTCTCCTAACATTATTACTTAGTCATTGGCTCATATATCCCCAACTCCAAGATCCTTATCATTTACCAGCATGCCAACTCATTCCAGTTTTCAGGAAGTTCCTTTGTAACTTTCCCCACTGTTTAGAATAATCATCCCCTGTATTTTGTTTTCAGGATTAGTTTCCTTCATCAAGGATTTTATTCAAATGTATCCTTAAGGGGTCTGGCCTGATGCCTTATCTAAAAGAGGTGCTGATTTCTAATCCCTTCCTTCCCTTAGACATTTTCAATGGGCCGAGATTGTCTTCTTTACCCAAACCTCCTGTGACTAGGAACAGACTTGGCTCTCTTAACAGGATGTGCTGCTAAAACACAAGTGTTGTTATGTATTATTTGTCATTCAATGAATGGTACTGGGAAACACTCTGTTTTAGCCTGCCCTATTTCTTTCTTAATGCACTCATTAGTATAAGCGACTCAACCAAATAAAATTATATCACTTAGGAAAATGAAATGATATTATGTATTTATGCATTTACTTGTCTGTTGTCTGACTTCTCTGATGGTATTTTAGCTCTAAAATCACAGGGACTGTGTCAGTCTTCTATATCTCTAGTTCAAATGATAATTTCTTCATATTTTAATTTAGCTTCATTGAGGTATAATTTGCATACAGTAACATTTACCCTCTAATGAATGGTTTTGACAAATACATAGTGATGACAAACACTATAATGAATTTATAAAAGAGATTATAGTCATATCCTCTCTACCACACACCTCTAACAAAATGAATATTTTGTTTCAACAGTATTGCCTTTTTAAAATATATCATATGATAATACATCCTTTTGGAAAAAATATGAACATTGCTCCAAAAATTAGATATTGAGCTCCCATTTGACCCAGCAATACCACTCCTGGGAATATACCCTGGGAAGCCAAAACACACAGCATTAACACCATCTGCCCTTTTATCTTCATAGTAGCATTATTCACAATAGTAAGAATCTGGAAACA
Source organism: Cryptotis parvus (assembly GCA_021461705.1). Lineage (NCBI taxonomy): Eukaryota > Metazoa > Chordata > Mammalia > Eulipotyphla > Soricidae > Cryptotis > Cryptotis parvus. Next base: position 13,283 of record JAJIBD010013912.1, read on the forward strand.
ACCTGAGTGCCTGAGAACAGATGACTGGATAAAGAAACTTTGGTACATCTACACAATGGAATACTATGCAGCTGTCAGGAAAAAGGGTGTCATGAAATTTGTCCACAAATGGGGGCAAGAGCAATAACACAGCAGGTAGGGCATTTGCCTTGCACACAACTGACCTGGGTTCGATCCCCGGCATCCCATATGGTCCCCCCTAGCACTGCCAGGTGTAATTCCTGAGCAAAGAGCCAGGAGTAACCCCTGAACATTGCCAGTGTGACCGAAAAAAGCAAAGAGAAAAATCAGAAGTGATCAAAAAAAAAATAAATTTTCCCACAAATGGATGGGCATGGAGATTATCATGTTTAGTGAAATTAATCAAAAGGAAAAGGACAGATACATAATGATTGTATTCATTAGTGAGATATAAATATACATCATTGTTCTACTAATTGGTGGAAATGGTAACACCAGACTAGAACTAAGCATTGAATATATAAGCAAAGGGATATACATGGTAAATCCTAAATGTATATATGGCAAGCCACAATGTGGAAGAAAGGGAGAAGGGGGAGAGAGAGAGAGAGAGAGAGAGAGAGAGAGAGAGAGAGAGAGAGAGAGGAGGCAAAAGGCTGGGGGGAATCTGGAGACATTGGTGGGGGAAATGTGCACTGGTGGAGGATGGGTGTTAGAACACTTATGACTGAAATCCAATCATGAATATCTTTGTAGTTGGATAACTCACAGTGGTATAATAAAATTTAAAAATTTGAAAAAATTTAAAATATAAAGTTTAGATAATATTATTGCAGTATAAAATTATATCATATGATATATATCTATATGTGGATAAATATAGTTCTAGTTAAATACAATAGCTCAAACTAACTCCAACACCTTGCCCTATTAGGGATACTATGGATATAGTCATTTGGAAAAAGAGAATCTTAAAATTCTCTTAGCAGGTTTTTCCACATCCTGAAGTACTAGACAATTTATTGTAGACCAGTTCTCCTATATTATTTTTCTGTGGCAAATATAATCAATGCCAAAATTTAAGTAAAATAAAATTATAGAAACTTATTAGCTTATAATTCTGGAAGATCTGATGTCCAAAACGGGTCATTAAATTTGTATTCATTCTGTAGATTCTAGAAGAAAATATGTTTCCTTTGTTTCCCTGTTTCTGGCAACCATCCACATTTCTCAGCTTAGGCTCTTCATCATCTAAGCTTCGTCCACCTCTGTCACTCAGCTAGTTCGTCCACCTATGTCACTGTATGGGACCAACCCAAACAGTGCAAAAGGTAGTCTCCCCATTTCAAGATCTTCATTTTCATGGATGTAAATTTTCTTTGGTTATGCAAGATATGTACATTCAAAGGTCATAGACGTCTGTATGTGTGTGTGCATATGTGTATACTCTTGTGTGTGGAGGGGCACATTTATTTACCTATCACCCTTCAGCATTAAAACTTTAGAACTATGTAAAGTGTATGATTCAAATATACATAGATATTAGACAATAATTAAACAGGTCTGAGACCTCTTACAGTAGGAAATTATATATAGAGCCCATGAATGCCTTTGTCTCTTCCTAGTCGTGCTTTCTGGATAGTAGCAAAGAGGAAGAATGCAAGCTGTACTGAATTGAGGGAAAATTGGAAAAATATTAAAGGGAGTTGAGGCCTATATGTATATCTTTGTGAGGTCTCCTTGTGTTCCTTATCGAATTGCGTTCAAACATTTCCTTTTATCTGTTAATATCCATTTGCTTAGCTGTATGTGTTTCTCTCTAAACCTATTTTCAGTTTTTAACATTCTTTTTCATTGTAGACTGTTTTGAAGCAAATTGTATATTTTAGGATATATATATTTATGTATATATTTATAGTATAAAGGACTATTTTGTGTTCTCAATATTTAAAGCAACACAGTGAAGGTCTTTTGTTTGGACTTAAAAATAAATCTACTTTTGACTTTGTTGTATCTTTTCCACCTTAGGTATAGTCCTTGACAGGAAAAAGAAAACCAGAAATCTGCCTCATCAAAAGATTTCATCTAAATATATACAAAACCAATCTGGTTTCAGCAATTTAATTTTTGCCAGATTTAAATAAAATCAATTTCATGGGGCTGGGCAGTGTTTAATGTACTGGATGTAAAGCCTCACATAAATATAGACTAGGTTTAATATCAAATGTAAGATTTCAAAATATAAAACTTACTAACTAAATTTATTCTGCTGGCAATTAACATATAAAGCTCTTCTAGGATTTGCCAATTGCTTCAATTATCTTTCTTCTTTGTATTATGCTTGCATTGATTGTGACTTTTGTAGCACTATTACCAAGTTCCCATAAAAAGAAGTGACTTTGAATTATCCTTCCTTCAGCAAATTTTCCTACCTAAGCAAGAAGTACCAGTTAGTAATCACTCATAAACTCTGTAGCTGTCATTTTCTTTTCACCAATGGAAATTTTATTAACATACTCAATTTCCTGTGAACATTTTTTCCTATTAAAAAAGTTACCACTACCAAGTCTGGGAGAGAGCTCAAAGGAGCAGAATGCACACCTTGTATGTGCAAGGCCCTGAGGGCAATCTCAGACACCACATGCTGTGCACAATGGTGACCTATACAGGACTAGATATTGCTAGGAACAATCATTTGATTCCTGAGCAGGGAAGTCTTCCCCACAAATAGTTACCATTCCTTTAACACCAACTGTCATGGTTAACTATATACTCTGGAGCAGACTGCTTGGGTTTTGATTCCTACTCATACCATATGAGCTTTTATTGCTCAGCAAGTTACTTAAACTCAGTCTTCCTCATAAAAGGCAGAAAATAGACATATAATGAAGAGGCTGTAAGAATTAAATGGTTCACATTCATGAGGAATTTATATAGATTCCATGTGGTCCTGCTAGGGTTTAGTTTATTTCCATTTGAATAGTGGTCCAACAAGGATCAATGATGTTAAATGCTATTAATTAAAAGTAATTTTGAACTGATGATGAATACATTTCTGTCCTTTTTTTCTGTGAAGTATCACTGCCTCTTCAATGATAATAAGAGGATATGTATAGTTAGTGGTAAATATTTTCTTTATGCTTGGTGTACAGAAAAAATGTGACTTTTCACACCTTAGTACTCCTTAGTGCTCACAACATGATAGGTGTAGCTCCTTAAGCACCTATTCTCTTGGCTGAGCTTTATAACTATGGCTGTTTTGATAGTCTGGGGAGAGAATCAAAGACATATGCCAAGACTGGGGTACAAGCAGTCTTTTTTGGTTGCTGGTATTCATATCCATCTGCTGTAAGTGGCATTTTTCCGAATCATAATGAAGGAATGAACCAAAAAAGGATTATATGAAACGTTGTTTTTTCTCAAAATGTGACCATCTGCCTGAGCCTGAAGGTACCTAACTTAATAGACCCTATTTACGAGTCACAATGAACTATTATTTTACTGAAATGTCTGAATATTTCTTAAGTGTACGTCAATTTTTAGCTAACTGTGCATGTCAAGGTGGCAGGCTGGTGGGAGGGGCTTGGGTAAGGAAGATGGGAGGGAAACTGGGAACACTGGGGAAGAAGCTGACACTGGTGGTGGGACAGATTGGAACATATTATGTCTAAGATTTGACTATGAATAACTTTGTAACTCATGGTTCTTTAATAAAATAAAATTTGGAAAAAAAATTAAAGTTAAAAATAGAGAAATACAAGGGATTAATATGATTAGATTCTACTACCTAATAAGTATGCGCATGTGTTATCTTATTAAAACTTGACATTTTACTTTGGGAGATTTTGTTTTGTTTGGGGACAGTGCCGTGCAGTACTCAGGACATATTCCTTGCTTTGTGCTCAGGGATCATACCTGGTGGTGCTCTGGGAACCATATGGGGGCCAGAATTCAACTAGTGTCAGTCGCATACAAGCAAGTGTTGTAACATCTGTACTATATTTCTTGCCTTGACAATAATTATAAGAGTTGGGTGTCAGGAACGCTTCCGGGGTCCCCAATAGTGCCGGGAAGTGAGTTCCCTTTTACCTCCGAGGCCGGGTGGGGAATGGATGAAGACTCAGGAATCCAGTGGAGTTTTAAAAGGGCTTTATTATCACAGGTTCCAATATACAATCCAAGAGCAGGGACAGGGAAAACTTCCAGACTCTGGGTTCCCAGCTAGGCCCCAGCCATGTGTAGGCCAAGATGGCTGCCACCACGTGTTGAGGCCCAACAGAGAATGTAGAGAACGAAGAAGCAAAACACCAAGGGAAGCCGAAATGGCAAAAAAAAGAGAGTTTCTTTCTTCTTGCAGCTTATTTTATAGCTAGAAATCCACCCAAACTCCCCAGCCCAGCCCATTCTGGGCTGGGCTATCTAGAGATGAAAACAGGAAAATAGCTCTATAGAAATGTAGCAACTTCAGGTGACCATCTGGCTGTTTACAAGTACCCAGATCTAAGTCAAAGCCTCCTAGCAGAGCTGGGAGGAGCTATGAGCTAAATGTAACTTCCCCTGGCAGGGAGGGTCAAATGCCCTCAGGTAATTTCTCCCAGCACCTCACCTAATGTCTTGAGCTAAGATCTGCCTGGAAATGCCTTTATAGGGTAGAGAAGAGGGTTTTTAAATGGCATGTCTCTGTACCAAAGACTATACTAATTCCAGTTAAATATTTCTCCAAGCCTTAAGAAGAGTCTTGTCTACTTCACAGTAGCTTTGTATTTTATTTGCCTTTGAGTTATCAGGGAGCCATGATTGCTTTCTTGGAGGCAAACAACATTTCTCTCTGGTCTAATTACTCAGAGATCCAACGTGGCCAGGCAAATATGTTGGTAAGATCTAGCTAGTCCCACGATGATTGTGGTAGCATGAGAGAATATTTATACCAGTCAGTACAGAATACATGGTCAGATAAACTGCCACATTTAAACTACCCCCTATCTACGAAGTGACCTGCAAGAGGCTATCCAGGGCAGATGCAGAGGCTTAGGGGTCCTGCAACAGTTGGGTACAAATCTTTTCTTATAGATGAGAAATTCCAGCTCCATGGGTTCATTAATTAGGTTAGTATCATTAAACAGAGAGTAAGAGGGACACTTGGCTTGGCACACAGTCTATTGTGAACCTTGTGAGTATACTGAGTAATTTAGTCATGATGTTTCTCCACAACTACATCCACAGTAAGCCATAAGTTTTCCAATGCCTTGTTTCTCATTTCTATAGCTTCAAGCTCAGACTCTGAGATAGTTTGCTAATATATATAACCATTATAGCATATAGGATGACTACATGAAAGTTGGTTTGACTAAAATAGCTTTGGTCAAAGTAAGCAAGAGTGAAAGAACTAACAACTTAGATACCATAAGACATCACTGATGTTTATAGATTTTTTACAACCTTAATCATTAAGTCTGTGCTTTAATATCAGTATCTTTGGAAGTAATTTGTGTGTGCATGCATGGACATTTAAGGTAGACACTTTCAAATGAGATAAAGATAAAAATGAATTCATTTTCCTTATGCACAATTTTAATTAATTGATTTTTGTTAAAGAACTGTGATTTACAATGTTATTGATAGTTTATTTTTAGGCTATAATATCTCAGCACCTATCCCACTACCACTGTCTAATTGCTTTCATAGTAAGAACAATGGGGGAAGAGTTGACGTACAAAGCACTTCGTGTGGCTAGAATAACTTAAAATTTTCTGTGAAGATTGAAGCCACTGCTAAAACTATATAATTGTCACTGTTCATTATTTCCAGTACCAGTAGATATTTAAATTCAGATGAACTGAAATTAAATACAATTTTACACTTATTTCTCAGCAGGACTAGTCATATTTTAAATGCTTAATACCCATGTATTGGATTCAATAGATATAGAATATTTCACACACTACCAAATTTATATTGAACAGTGCTACTGTAGAAGGCCAGATTGTTTAAAATTATAAAATAAGTACATAAGATTTTTGATGGTGACTAATATTTAAGCAGTGTATCCTACTCAGTACAAAAGTAGAGATGCTACTTAGAGATCATTGTCTCAGCAATTTTTAAGGGTAATTCTGTTTTATCCTTACTGTTACAAGTTAAAAATACAAAAGCTTGATCTGTACTGTTTTTCTGTTCCTCAATTAGCTAAATTAAACTAAAATGATAAAAATAGTAATGAGTAATGTGACAAGGGTTGAGTATATTTCCTAAAGATGCATGTTTATTTCTCAGTTTTTTTAAACCCAGAAGTCAGTAGAATCCAACTGTATCTAGTTTGTTCTGCTGTAACAAATTAAAATAGGCTGATAACCAAAAGACATTTATTTTTTCACACCGTTAAGGGCTGGGAAATCTAAAATCATTAGGCAGGTGCTTTTGTTCTAGCGTCTGGTAAGGAACGGCATGCTAGTTTCGAGATGGCTCTCTTCTTGCATTTGCCTTGGCAGAGAACAGGGAAAACAAGAAAGTGATGTAATTTCTTCTTTATAAAAAGGCACTGATCCCATAGTGAGTGGTTCCCATCCACACGTATTTACCTCTCAAAGTAAATTACCTCTCATGTAATTACCTCTCAAAAGTCCATTTCTAAATTTCATCAAATTGGAAATTAGGGTTTTAAAACTTGAATTTCTTGGAAAATTAACATTCAGCCTATGGCAAATGGCTTACTGCTCAGCAACCCTGTAGGAATTTGTGGAATAGCTCTGAAATAATGTCTAATGGCTTTTCATGGGATTATTCTAACACTGTACACTAAGTTTTTCTGATACCTAGTTTTGGTTTTATATTTTAACTAGGATTTTTGCATTGCAAAGGGATTTTGCTTTAGCATTTGAACTTGGACAATTTAATGATAGTTGGTTCTAAACCGAGAGTCCATAATAAAGAAGAGGTCTACTTCCCTAAGTCTAGTGAACTATCACTATAGGACATGCCTATTTTGTTAACCTTTCTAGTCCAATTGTCATAACAGATAAATTGGACACATAATTCAATCTGCATGTCTAGGAAGAAAAAGAAACAATAACTTAAGGGTAAAAATTGAATGATGTCTTAATGAAAATACTGTTGAGATTATAGACCTAACCAACAATAATTAATGAGAATTAGTAAATGGAGGGAAATGATATTGTTAAACGAGCCAAAAAACATGGCAATATAGCGCTGGAGTGATAGTCCAGTGGGTAGTCCAGCATTGCACTAAGCCAACGTAGGATCAATCCCTGCATCCCAGATAGTCTCCCCGAGCACTGCCAGGAGTAATTCCTGAGTACAGAGCCAGGAGAAAATCCTGAGCATTGCAGATGTAACATCCAAAAAAAACAAACAAACAAAAAAACATAGCAATATCTCTGAATTTCTTTGATAGTGGTTTACTGGCGCTTCTTTTACCTTCACCCTTCTTTTTATGCCACTTTGAAATTAGACCAGAGCCTCTAAAGACTCTTTAAACATAAACATTATCTGAAGAAAAAAAACATCCAAAGAAATTTTATCTGAGTAGGAATCATACACATCACAGTCCGGCTCATCAAGATCCACCCTGCAGCAGTCTTTTTTAAATCCGCCCAGAACTTCACCCTGCAGACCAGCCTATCACAGCCCGGCTCATCGAGATCCACCCTGCAGCAGTCTTTTTTTAAATCCGGCCCAGGTATGTTGATCCAGAGACACACCGACATGGGGCAGAGCTGCTACTGGCTCTCCCTGTGCCCAGCTGCTCATGAGGGGCCCGGGAGGGATGGCGGGTTCTAGCCCTGGCTCGCCACCTCAGCAGAGCTTCACAACAAGCCAGATGACCCCCCCCTACTCCATGAGGGTCTCCATTTTCCACGTCCGTACTTCCCCCTAGTCAGAACTCCACCCAGCAGACCAGCCTATCACAGTCCTGCTCGCGCTGCCGCTTGCGGCCACGTGGTTCATCAATAAATGTTGGATTTAGAAATGACTACAAGAGTATGCCACCTGCACAGCACAGCCTGGCAAACTACCCGTGTCATATTTGATGTGCCAAATACCAGTAACAATTATAGACCTCATTCCCACGACCTGATGGAATGGTTTGAGTCTCTTTATGTTCCTGGAGCAAGCAGGTGCCCTTGGGCTCTACTTGCATGAGACAGGACATATGGAGATGTTACTGGTGCCACTGGAGCAAATCAATGATAAAGGGAAGACAGTGATACAGTGATACAGGAATCATACAATTTTGACTGTGCAAACCAAATAGGAAAGGTTTCCTAATGTGTAGTCAGTTTAGGTTGATGTTTATGAGGAAGTTGTTACAAAGAATGCCCAATGGTTGTTACAGGCATTCAATATTGTATGAATGCCTACATAATCCCACTACCACTGTCACCATGCCTCCACCATTACCTCCATTTTCCCTCCATTTTCCCTCAGACCTACCCCTGCAGCAGGCCCATAATAATTTTTATATATTGTTAATTACCACTAAATGGCTAAAAGAGTTGGAAATAAAAAATACTTCCATAAAAAATTTTGTGAAAATTTTAATATCACTAAATCTTTGAGGGTTTACTAAACTCTTGTTGCAAGTTAATCCTTCCATGCTATTGTTTCTGTTAGTTGAAATAGGTTGGCTTCTATGTTACATTCCCATTCAATATGGTGTGCTTCTGCTGGAATGCCAGTATTGCAGAGTTTGGAGATGTCATGTGGCTACACATGCAGCTGAGCTCTCAAGAAAATCCAGAAAATTGAAGTGGGCAGTCTGGGCAGAGGCCTGGAAGTCCACTCTTGGGTATGAGTGCAGCATCTTAGGCTTTGGTAGGGCAGAAACCCTACTTGTGGGAGTGCCTTGGATGTCTCAACAGGGTCTGGGTATCTGAGAAATTTTTGCAACTAATTGATCTCTTTTGAGATTTATTTCTGAGTATCTGGAATAGGGATGATGGATGAGCTTACATAGCAGTGGAGTTGGGATGTGAGTATGGCTGCCAGGGATTTCAGAAGTATGTGGAACTGACGAGGTAGAGAGAAAGGATTTCCAATCTTGAATCCGAAAAGGGTTAGAGTTTTTAAGAAAAAAAAATAACCATGTACCTGAAAATTTCTGCAAATCCGGATCTCTGTGTAGCTCAGTCCTAAGGTGGAAGAGTCCAGCCAGAGACCTGGTGGCAGCTCTCTTTCAATTTTATTTGAGATTTGTAGAGTAATTTAAATATACATTTTTCTTGAGAATATTGAATCTAATAAAGAAGCTAGTATTCAAAATGTTCTTGCTTCCTGAGTGAGAGTAATGAGGACTCCAAGTGACACAACATTTTTCTTACCATTAGGTACAGTCCTCACATCTAAATAGGAATCATTCAAAAACTCAAGGAAGACACCGTGCTATACTGCTGAAGTCTGCTTTTTACTATACCTTTTAAGAATCTCCTTTGTGCTGAATATTTTCCTTAGGCATTTGTGTTTAATGGTCTTTAAAGATATATTTACCATCAGAGTCCCAAAAGACTGTTGTAAGGGATGACTAAAAACAGCTAAAATAAAAAATACAAAGCATCGGTTGTGACTTTTCAAATAAAATTATTTTCTAAAAGTATTATCATCTGGGAATATGTAATAAAAGAACCCAGGAGAAATACGACTTTCACACTTCCTCATATTTATTTGTGACTGTCATTTTTCCTTTACAAGAAAATAATATTGCTAAACACAACTAATATAGTAAAAGCTAGACTTATTAAAACTAAATAATTAATTGAAATACAGACCATCTTTCTCAGATGACATTTGTGTATGGTGGCTTGGAATTTAAACTCAGAAGTATATATTTACGTGTACACCATATCTTTACTATAAGAAAAGTCCGGGACAGGCAGCGTGTAACTTAACAGTTTGTTTATCTTTCAAACTCTTTTTACTGTTTTAAATAAGATTGGTATTCCCTTGGCCTTGAGCCTCCTCTAACTTTGGCAAGAATGATTAGAGACCAATGAAACAATATCTGTTTATGAAAGCAATGTTGGAGAGCTACATGAATAACTCATAGGCAAGGCAGCTCTAGAGTCGCAATCAGTTGCAAGGGTGATTTACTATTTCTGCAAAATGTTCTAACTGCATTAATCTTTGCTTAGAACTGAGTCGCTGCAGAAAGTGGCACAAGATATAAGTGGCTTCAGTGAGACACCAGAATAGAGTACTGTCAGACTAGTTGCAGAAGCTACTATGAATCATCCTGCTACTTATTTTGAACATCCCCACAAATTCAGGGAAGGAAGGTAAAAGGCAATTCAGTGCCTCAGTAGAAGGTCTTGTACTCATTTAGGCGTTTTTGCTTATTCTTGCAGAAAGTAAAGATAAAGGGAAGGAAAAGAACTGAGCATCTGGTGGTCTGGTGTCATCTAAGGACAACTGCATCCCTCACGCACAGGACACCAACTCTTCCTAAGATGGTGTTCCTACTGGCGTGACATACTGCCCCTTAATCCACCATACCCTTCAAATTTATCTTGCTTTCTGGCCACTTGTATTTCACAACGTTTCTGGTCTTTCTCTATTTCTTTCCCTTTCATGTGCCTGCACATATCAAAGTGTAAAAATGGTAAAAACTCTTCTCATGTTTCATTATCCAAAGAAACATACAAAAAAAAAACCACTCTGACACCACTTAAGTCTCTTAATCTTTTCCTCCGTATTTCTTGCTGAGACTGTGTGTGTGCAAGTGGTTGGAATGGAGTTCATAGCTTAACACAACAAATTTGTGGGTAACTATTGTAGGAGAAATAGCAGCTCATTGAGCCAGAGACAATGAAATAGGGAATCACACCATTGTAAGTCTCTTCAATCTTGCTCAAACCGACCTATTAGATTAGGCATCTAGTGAAACCAGAATAGCTTCTGCTCTAATGGAGAGCTTCCCTTGTCACTAACCCAAAGTCAAGAAAAGCATGAGCACAAAATGAGTTTATCAGAGGAGAAACTTACTGGTTACTTTCTATGAAGTCTGGACTTGTAGTGCTTGCCATTTTCGTTGTTTTCTAAATCAAAGTAATGCTGATTTATTGAGACACCATGATTTAGTTGTTAGTAATAGACTTTCATAGACACCATGTTCCAACACTAAATCAACCACCATTATTAGCTTTCTTCAACCAGTATCCCCAGTTCTCCACCTCCCCACCCCATACTGCCTCCTTATCAAGCACATTTTTAAGTTTGGCTGTAGTTTGGGTATTTTGCTTGCAGTGTTGATGGCTTTGTGATTTAGATATAGACATATACATACCTTTACACCATCAAATATACCTAAGGCTCAGGTCTCTGCCCCCATTACTTCCAATCCACCAATTCATTATCCCTCCTTGATTTCTTTCCTTCTCTGACCTAATTTCTTTAATCTAGTGTCAAGGGTAATCTAGTTATCCCTATGATATTTTGCTTTCCTTTCTCCTGTTATTTTATATACCATACATAAGCGAGATTACTCAGTATTTGTCCTCTCTCATCTGACTTATTTCACTGATCACATATCCTCCATTTCTTATCTCAGAACTTCATCTGTAAGAATCCAGTCTGGATTCTCTGCTTCACAGTCACTGCAGAGTGGAATTTATGCTATAGACCAGAACTGCAGTCATCTTAAGATTTGGATAGGCCAGGGTCTACACTGTTTGCTCCTCTCTAGAATAACTCTACTAAGGCAGTGGTTATTTTATAGCATATATCCTGAGAAGCGCAGGCAATAAAAAAGACTCAGGGGCCGGAGCGATAGTCCAGCAGGTAGGGTGTTTGTCTTGCATGCGGCCGGCCTGTGCTGGCCCTGGTTTGATCCCCTGGTATCCCATATGGTCCCCAAGCACCACCAGGAGTAATTCCTGAGTGCAGAGCCAGGAGTAACCCCTGAGCATTGCCGGGTGTGACCCAAAAAAGCAAAAATAAATAAATAAATAAATAAATACATAAATACAAAAAAAAAGACTGAAAGCAAGAAGTAAATCAAAGCTTTTACAGCTAAGCCCCAGAAAGTGGCGCCTTTCATCAACTTTCATTTTATTCTAGTAAATAGAAGCATTTCACAATGTCCAAACCATATTCAAGGGGAGGAGATTTCATCAGGTCCTTGATACCATTTGTATATCAACTGTATAAAGATATCACTGGGAGCCATGAAGGAATTGAGGGTATCATGAAGTGTTTTGTCATCATATAGCTTTATCATTCCACTCTAATTTTCTGCAGGTAGGAAGATGATAATCAGCTTCCTACCTGCAGAATATATAAAATATATCACTTGTATCACTTGTCTTCCCATTGTTCATAGATTTGCTCAAGTGTGCACCAGTAACATCTCCATACATCCTGTCACATGCTTGTGTATCCCAAGGGCATCTGCTTGCTCCAGGAACACAGGAGTCTCAGACCATTCCTTCAGGTCATGGAAATGAGGTCTATAATTGTTACTGTTTTTGGCATATCAAATAGGACACAGGTAGCTTGCTAGGCTCTAATGTGCAGGTGGTATACTCTTGGTAGTATGCTCTCATCTCGTTCATTTACTGATGAACTGCAATGGGGAGAGATAGATTTTTCTTGTGTGTAGAGCTCTGACGAGCTGTGAATCTGGATGTTGATAATGGAAGCCCTCATGGTGTGGGGGTTCCTCTGGCTTCTTACGAGGCTCTGTTGGGATGGCAGGTAAGGACTAGAACTCGTCTTCTCTCCCAGGCACATCTTGACCAATTTAGCACAGGGAGAGCCGGTAGCAGCTCTGCCCCGTGTGTCTGAGACTCTGGATCAGACATACCTGAGCTTGAAATAGTCTTTGCTGTAGGGTGGACTCTGAGGAGCAGGGCTTGAGATCAGCTTTTCTCTTGGATTGAGCTTTGAGAAGCTATGGAGTCTGGATGTTGGGGTCAAGTGGTGACCCTCATGGTGTGGGTGTTCCTCTGGCTCTCTCTCTATATATTCAATTATATATATTTCTATATATTTAAATATATATTTATTTAAATATATAATTATATATTTAAACATATATTTATTTAAATATATAGTTATATATTTAAATATATAAAATATTTATTTATATATAAATATCACAGCCCGGCTTGTGTGGCTGCAAGAGGCCGCCTGGTTCATCAATAAATGCTGGATTTAGAGGTGACTACAAGAGTATGCTACCCGCATGGCAGAGCCTGCAAAGCTACCTGTGTCGTATTTGATATGCCAGATACCAGTAACAATTATAGACCTCATTCCCATGACCTGATGGAATGGTTTGAGGCTCTTTATGTTCCTGGAGCAAGCAGGTGCCCTTGGGCTCTACTTGCATGAGACAGGACATATGGAGATGTTACTGGTGCCTGCTCGAGCAAATCGATGATGAACAGGAAGACAGTGATTTATATATAAATAAATATATCTTATATATGTGTACCTAGTTATGTGTACCTAGGTCGAGAAGTCAACATGATGAATGACCAAAACCAGCTCGAGGAGGAAGAGAGCGGCAGGAATGCCTTCAAAGGCATCGAGAAATAGCTAAAGGACAAAGAACCTCCGGCCCGGGCACATCTCTTCGACTCCACCGTTCTCCCTGCATTAACATACCCTCAGAGACCTGGGCCCCTACGAAGCAGGATGAGAATGCTATTCGGGTCTCCCCAGAGAGGCATCGAAAGAGCTATGCTTGGAATATCACGCTCACTCAAGTGAGAGAAGGAACCGGAGTTCTGACCCCGTCGCTATTCCAGAATCAGGGACGCTGCTCGTTTGCCAAGGCATCGAAAACAGAGGGCTGGACATGTAATGCGATTTGGAGACAACCGCTGGACTAGAGCCGTTACCGACTGGATCCCACGGGATGTCAAAAGATCACGCGGCCGCCCACCTACAAGATGGTCAGACTTCCTTGTTAAGACCCTGAAGGAACGGTTTGAGGCTCTTCATATTCCTGAATCAACCAGATGCCATTGGGCTACATTGGCACGTGATAGGGTCCAATGGAAATGTTACTGGCGCCCGCTCGAACAAATCGATGAGTAACGGGATTCAAGTGATCAAGTGATGTGTAGTGTGTGTGTGTATATATATATATATGTATATATATATATTTGCTTTTGACCACACCCAATCACACCCACTGATGCTCAGTGCTTACTCCCAACTCTGCACTCAGGATTTACCCTAGTGGTTGTGTGCAAGGCACCATATGGGAGCCGGAATTGAACCCAGGTCATCTGCATTCAAGGCAAATGCCCTACCTACTGTACTATCACTGCGCCCTGAAGCTCTATAGTTTTTTTTAATCTCTGCTACCTATCTCCAAGTTTATCTTTCAGTTGTATTCAAACTTAGATTGGCTGGAAGCATTTTACCTTTTTCTTTTCTACTGCTTTTTTTCTTAATTGACAATGATAAACATTCTTATGGCTATCTAATTGAACAAACATCTCTGTAGCTGGTAAGTGAAAAACTGTGATATATAGTTACAAACTTGTTTTTTGATTGAGTTTCAGTCATACAATATTCCTTCACCATTCAACACCTGTCCCTTCACCAGTGTACAGTTTCCACCATCAGTGTCCCTACTTTCCCTCCTGCACCTGTCTCTATGCAGGTATCTCTATCTCACTCCCCATGCTCATCTTTTCTCCCACTCCCCTCCCTTCTAGCAGTTGGTTTGCACTATTGCACTACAGGTACTGAAAGTCTATCATGTTTGTCCCTTTACCAGCTTTCAGCACTCATTCTTTGTCCAGAGTTCTATAGTTATCTTTTGTTTTAGGCCATACCTGGTTGTGCTCAGCATTTAGTCTGGGCCATGCTCTCAGGGTTCACTCCTTGCAAGCTCAGGAGAATAAAGGGAAGCTAGTAATTGATCCTAACTTTGACCAAGTTCAAGGCAAGCACCCTATCCAATGTAGTATCACTCCAGCCCCATAGCTATCCCTTTTAAAAGGCACTCTTTTATTTTCTAGCTTTAAGATACACTTTATGTATAACATGTAAACATATAATTAAAGATATGAATGCGACCTGATTCATTTTAGATAGATACTGCAATCAGGTCAGTTTACATATTTGTCATCTTAGAGAGTGACTTATATGTGTGTGCTTTAAGAATGTTTTAGGATCTACTCAGCATTTTAAGTATATGATACAGGAGTATTTGTAGTCACCATGATATCCACTTGATTCTTATAACCTTCTCCTAACTGGAAACGTAGTTCCCTTTAAGAAATATCTTCCAGTTTTACACACCCAGTGATCATTGACTATTTCAATCAGAACTTTTAATATTTTTTACGTGAGGTCATAGTAAGTCTTTTTATTATCTCTTTCTGCCTGCAAGATGACATTACATTTTGAGGATAAAAGTCTTTATTTGCCATGCCCTCTTTCTTACCTCCTCAAGGTCGGGGTTTCATAGTCTAGAGAAATTCTCCAGCTCTTGTGAGCAGTTGATGCTTGTCAAACTAACTGCACACATATGGAGATGGGGAAGTTGGGAGAGATACAAATGGATTGTACTTAACTAGTCAAATGGGGAGAGAGAGATTGAACAGAGTCACTCATGTGACTGAGAGGCTGCCCTGAGCACAGTCACTGTGACTGTGCTCAGGGTTTCTAGCTCTGTGTTTAGGGGACATTCTTGATGGGGTTTAGGGGACCATTTGGGGGCTGGTTGTTGAACTAGTTTGGGCTAATGCAAAACAAGTGGCCTTATCCACTTTTCTATATATCTTGTCCCCAAGATAATTTTTTGCTTTTAAATCTATTTCTCTGCATTCTATCAATGCAGAGAAAAGAATGTCTTATTAAGTGAAACATACTCAAATCTTTAGAATCATTTGAAACTCTTTAATGGATTGTGGCATCTTTGATTTCTCATCTGCTCATATTGGAGCTAATGTGAATAATGAATAATCTCATTAGCTTGTTAATAGGCGTTTCTGTTTATTGCTATGACTGTATGTCAGTCTTGATTTAGGTATTCAATTTCCATACTGATGATTGAAATATGTATGTGAGATTGCTGATTTCTCATAGCATATTAGCAGATAATTTAAAGTAAATCAGATAAATAAATAGTAAAATTGGATAACAGGAAAGAGTAGGAGAAAATGGCTCATAATGAGGAAATGTAAAACAAATTGTAGGTAATATTAAAACAAATTTGTAAAATAAAATGAAATTTTGGTATGTTGATGAGACTATAAGATAATACTGATGTTAATTCAGTGATAAATGTAGACACATAAGTTATATTGTCAAATTATGGAAATGGAAATCGAACAACATTTCTCTAGAGAATTGATTAGATCAATATCCAGCAAAATGGATATCTCTCCGGCAAAATGGCCAGAGAGATAGCACAGCGGGTAGGGCATTTAGACTTGTGTGTGGCAGACCTGGGCTCGAACCCTGGCATCCCATATGGTC
Organism: Cryptotis parvus; assembly: GCA_021461705.1. Lineage (NCBI taxonomy): Eukaryota > Metazoa > Chordata > Mammalia > Eulipotyphla > Soricidae > Cryptotis > Cryptotis parvus. Next base: position 29,699 of record JAJIBD010013912.1, read on the forward strand.
CCCAAGCACCACCAGGTGTGACTCCAAGCAATATCCAGCAAAACAAAGTTGAAAAGGCCTAATTCTAAATATCACACATATGTTTTGCTATGTAAAACCCTATGAGGAACTGTTGATTTTTATTATGAAATCAACCCTATGAGGAACTGTTGATTTTTATTATGAAAAAAAATCAGCACATAGAACAGAAAATCTCCTCAAATAACTGTAGATTATGTTGCATTTTTTAAGAAAATAAAATAGGGTCAAGAGTGATAGTATAGCAGGTAGGGCATTTGTCTTGCACATGGCCCACCTGCATTTGATCCCATATGATCTCCTGAGCACTGCCAGGAGTAATTTCTGAGTGCAGAACCCAGAGTAGCCTGTGATCATCACTGGGTTTAACCCTGCAAAAAAGTAATAAATAAATAGTAAATAAAATTAATTATAATTTATTATAATACATGTGGAATAAAACCAAAAAAGGAAGATTTCAAATTAGCATGAGATACAAATCTATGCATAGAAACATTTTTTCTATAATTGTACATTTAACTGCCAGTGATTAGAATAGAATGAGAGGACTTTTAGGGTTCTGACTAAGAAGAAAATTATTTATTCTAATATTTTTGGTGATACCCAATATATAATTAATGTGTAATTATAAGAGTGAATTCATTGTTCCTAGTTTATTTTGTAAATAGAAATATATGTATTTTATTATTATTATTATTATTATTATTATTTGCTTTTTGGGTCACACCCGGCGATGCTCAGGGTTTACTCCTGGCTCTGCACTCAGGAATTACTCCTGGCGGTGCTTGGGGGACTGTATGGGATGCCAGGGATCAAACCCAGGCCGGCACAGGCCAGCCACGTGCAAGGCAAACACCCTACCCGCAGGACCATCGCTCCAGCCCCTAGACATACATGTATTTAATTAAGAGTAACTCATTAACCTGCATGAAGAAAAGTTGTCACTAATCAATGGCATGTTTAACAATAGCGGACATCTTACAATGTAATAAAAATGGCAGCATAAATGGGAGTGAAAGAGAAAGTTCAATAGCAGTCTTGAAATTGGAATCAACAATCTTACAAATATAATCTGGTTTGCTGTCTTCTTCTTGTAAAGTTCTTTTAGTGCCTGATATAATTATGGATATTAACCCCTCATCAGATGGGCTTTGGGTGAATAATCTTTCACAGTATGTGGGCTCTATCTTGGTCACATGTCTTTTGAGGAGAGAAGCTTTTCAGTTTTATATAATCCCGTTTGTTTGTCTTTGCTTCCATTTGCTTTGTCAGTGGTGTTTCATCTTTGAAGATGCCTATAACTTCGATATTGTAGAGCATTTTTCCTGTTTTATTTGATGTACCTTATAGATTTATGTCTGATGTTGAGATCTTTAATCCATGTTGATCTGACTTTTGTGCATTGCATTAGAAGGAAGTCTAAGTTCATTTTTTTACATGTAGCTGCCCAGTTTTCCCAGCACCATTTCTGGAAGAGGCTGTCATTGCTCCACTTAATACTTTTTGCTCCTTTATCGATGATTAAATGATGGTATATTTTAGCATGTGTTTAAGATATTTAGATCCATTCCATAGATCTAAGGGTCTGTCTTGAACCAATACCATACTGTTTTAATTATGACTGCCTTGTAGTAGAGTTTGAAGTTGGGGAAAGTGATACCTCCTATATCCTTTTTTCCAAAAAAATTTCTTTACTATTCATGAGGGTTTATTATTCCATACAAATTTCTGGAGTGTGGTCAATTTCTTTGAAGACGTCATGGGTATCCTTATAGGGACTGCATTGAATCTCTATAAAGATCTAGGAAGTATTACCATTTTGATAATATTAATTCTTCCAATCAATGTGGAGGGAATGTGTCTCCATTTCCTCAGGTCCTCTTTGTTTAATGAAGTAATCTTTTATAGTTTTCTTTGTAGGGATACTTTACATTCTTAGTCAAATTGATTCTTAGGTAACTGATTTTCTGTGGCACAATTGTGAATGGGACGGTTTCTTTAAAATCCTTTTCTTTTTCTTATTTGCATATAGGAAAGTCATTGGCTTTTGAGTATTGATTTTGTACCCTGCCACTCTACTATAGGAATCTATTATTTCTAGGAGCTTTTTGGTAAAGTGTTTAGGTTCTCTAGATACAATATCATGTCATCTGCAAATAGTGATAGCTTGACTTCTTCCTTTCCTATCTGGATGCCCTTAATGTCTTTTTTCGTCCCTGATTGTTATAGTACTTCCAGTACTATATTGAATAGAAGAAGTGAGAGTGGGCAGCCTTGCCTTATGCCCGATCTTAGGGAGAAGACTTTCAGTTTTTCCCCATTGAGATTGATACTCACTACGGGCTTGTAGTAGATGGCTTTGATAATACCAAGGAAGATTCCTTCAATTCCCATATTACGGAGAGTTTTTAATCATGAATGGGTATTGGATCTTGTAAAATGCTTTCTCTGCATCTATTAATATGATCATATAGTTTTTATTTTTCTTCTTATTGATATGATTTATTATGTTGATTGACTTGCTGATGTTGAACCATCCTTGCATTCCCGGGATGAATCTTACTTGGTCATGGTATATAATTTTTTGATAACTCTTTGGATTCTAATTGCTAGTATTTTACTGAAGATCTTTTGCATCTGTGTTCATCAGGGAGATTGGTCTGTTGTTTTCATTTTTTTGTGACATCGCTGTCTGCTGTGGGTGTTGGGGTGATATGTACCTTAAAAAAGCTATTTGAGAGTGTTTCTGTTTCTTCGATATATGGAAGAGTTTGAAAAGGACTAGGAGTAGGTCCTCTCTAAAGGTTTGGTAAAATTCACTGGTGAATCCGTCTGGACCTGGGCTTTTGTATGTGGGCAGATTTTTGATAACTGATTCCATCTCCTCGATGGTTATAAGTTTGTTGAGGTATTTCAAATCTTCTTGTTGCAGCCTTGGGAGGCTATTTGAAATTTGAGTGGCCAAAAGGCACATGAAAAAAAAGTGCTCTTCATCATTAATCATCAGGGAGATGCAAATCAAAACAACAATGAGATATCATCTCCTACCACAGAAACTGGCACAAATCCAAAACAACAAGAACCACTGGTGCTGGCAGGGATGTGGGGAAAAAGGAATTCTCATCCACTGCTGGTGGGAGTGCCAACTGGTCCAGTCCTTTTGGAAACTATGGACCCTTTCCTGAAAACTAGATATTAGCTCCTCTTCGACATAGCAATACAACTCCTGGGAATGTACACTGGAGACCAAAAAACAAAAACAGAAGCACTATTTGTATTTCTGTATTGATCACAGTGCTGAATCCTTTCCGGAAGCCTGCTTGCTCGCATGGTTATCCTTCATCTAGTGTTCTGATAATCCTGTTCAGGATGACTCGTGTAAACAGCTTGTAGATGACGGACAACAGGCAGATGGGGTGATAGTTGCCAATGTCGTGAATGTCTCCCTTCTTAAAAAGTAGAACTGTTCTGCTGGTTTTCCATTGGGACGGCACCTTGCATTCGGAGAGGTAGCATGTGAAGAGCTGAGCTAGTGTATTGATGAGTACCGACGGCAGATTCTTCAGGTGTTCGGGTCTGGCTTTGTCTGGGTCTGGTGCTGTTCTCTTCTTTACCGACGAGATGGCATGTCGGATTTCAGAAGGGAGAACATTGGGAATGACATATCCATCCTGTGGAATTTGGTATGTGGGCAGGTGGATGTGGCTATCAAAGAGATTTGAGTAGAAGTCCTGGATAATCTTCTCCATTGCCTTTCTGGAAGATGTGATAGATCCATCAGGGCGTCGGAGAGCAGTCATCTTGGTCTTATAGTTGGCTAAGGACAGGCGGGCAGTGCGAATGCTTTTCCCGGCTTCTGCTGCATCTTCCAGTATTTCTGCTCTTCTGTCTTTGAGGTCTTCTTTTATCGCTTCTCTGCACCCTTTAGCAAGCTTGGACGTTAGCATTTGGTCTCCTGAGGCTCATGCCTTGCCACGTTGGCGAATGAGCTCAAGAGTTTCTGAAGACAAGCGTCCTTTTGTGTCTTTCTCTCTCTCAGCACTCTTCGCACAATCATGGAGGTGCTGAACCAGTCGGTTGTATTCTTCATCGATGTCGTCAATGATGGTATCTTCCCATGTTGCTGCAATGGTGCCAAAAAGTTCCCAGTTGGTGGTCGTTCTGGGAGTACTCTTCTTAAACTTTGCAGCCTTTTCTCCCCGTTGCGGGAAGTAGAATTTTGCACAAAGGAGGCGGTGGTCCGATCCTGTTTGGAATTTGGGGGCGACAGCTACATCGGTCAGACAAAATCGCCAATTGAAGATGATGTGGCCAATTTCATTGTGGAGCTGTCCGCCAGGAGAATCCCATGTCCAACGTTTCGCTTCAGCCTCCTGGAACTGTGAGTTCCCATGAATAGTCTTGGTGGACATGATGAACTCAGATAGTCTCTCACCCTGTTCTTCCATTCTAGGCCATGGGTCCTGATGTGGAGTTCTTCAACCGATCTTCTTGGTCCTATCTTGGCATTAAAATCACCGACTATGATCTTGTAGAAGGTGTGGTCTTGTTTTATAGAACTCCTCCAATTCCATGTAGAATTTCTCAATTTCATCTTCTTTGTATGTGGATGTTGGTGCGTAGACAGTGAAGATAGAAATTGCCGGCAGTGGGCCACATCTCTTCAAGTGTAATCGTGCTATTCCGTTTATTAGGCATTCAAATGAATCAATGTTGACGGACATGTTCATGTTGACAAGGACACCAACACCACCAACGCCTCTTTCATCGCATGTTCCAAGGAACAATTCTTCTCCGGTGTCAAATACAGCAAGATGCGACTGACGCCTCCTCGTCTTAGTCAGACCAATGATGTCGTACTTGATCTTTTGCGCTTGCACCATCAGATCCTCAATATATGCTTCCGATGCCAGCATACGTGCATTGAAAGTACAGGCAGTCATTTTAGTTCTTCGTTTTGGCAGCCTAGGATGGCCAAGAAATTTTATCAGGCACTGCTTGTTTGCCTTTCTTACTGCTGCTGTATTAAGGGCTCTTTTGGGGTCAGGAAAATAAACATTTCTGTTACTGGATTTGGCATATCGAACATGCATCTGATAGCGCCGTCTCTGCCATGCGGGCGCTATATTCTCATTACTTTGTGGGGCTCTCTCAGAGGTGTGGGTAGAATATTTAAGGTAATGTGGAGGTACCGTATGTGGATGTTCGATGTGGATGTTGGAGGTAAATTGCGCGCCACTGTGCCGCGCGAAATGGGGAAAGCTGGTTTCTGCTCTGCAGGGTGTACCTGTGTCTTAGGCTCAAGCATTTCTGAGCTTGAAATACTCTCCTCTGAAGGGCGGGTCTCTGCGTGGTGGGTCCTTGTAGGCTGGGTTTCTGACAAGCCATGCTGGAGACTGGATTAATCTGCTGGGTGGAGATCTTGCCAGCTGCAGAGTGTGGATTGTGAAGATCGCTGCCAGCAAGGTGTGGAGGTTTCTCTGGGCTCCTCCGAGGCTCCATCCGGATGTTGGACTCGGGTCGGAAGTTGTTCTCGTGGTCCATGGAATGCAGGGGGTTCAACGAGGAAAGCTGGTTTCTGCTCTGCCAGGTGTACCTGCTTCCGGAAAGGATTCAGCACAATCGACTATACCCACACAGTAACCAAGCTCATCTAGGTTTGTAGGGGAGTACAAGATGCCGCTCTGTCTCACGTTCATTGATTTACAGAACGCCTTTGATTCTGTGGAGACTGAAGCAGTCATCGAAGCCCTAGCCAAACGGGGTGTTCAAACCCAATACATCAAGATCCTTCGTGAGCTGTATTACGGATTCACCACCAGGATCTCACCATTCTACAAAGAAGTGATCATTAATGAGAAAAGAGGGGTTCGACAGGGTGATACCATTTCACCAAAACTCTTCAGGGCCACCCTCGAGAACATCATGCAACAATTAGAATGGGGAAGGAATGGGAGTGAAGATAGATGGTCGGCAACTACACCACCTCCACTTCGCTGATGACATCGTTCTAATAACACCAAACATTAGCCAAGCAGCACAAATGCTGGCTGACTTCGACCAAGAATGTGCAAAGATAGGTCTACAGCTGAATCTGAAGAAAACAATGTTTATGAAGAATGAACTAGTTCCAGAGGCCCCATTCACTCTCAATGGAACAAACATCTCTGAATGCAGCAGTTATGTGTACCTAGGTCGAGAAGTCAACATGATGAACGACCTAAAACCTGAGCTGCGCAGGAGGAAGAGAGTGGCATGGAATGCCTTCAAAGGCATCGAAGAAATAGCTAAAAGGACAAAGAACCTCCGGCTCTGGGCACATCTCTTCGACTCCACCATTCTCCCTGCATTAACATACGCCTCAGAGACCTGGGCCCTACGAAAGCAGCATGAGAATGCTATTCGGGTCTCCCAGAGTGGAATCGAAAGAGCTATGCTTGGAATATCATGCCTCACTCAAATGAGAGAAGGAATCTGGAGTTCTGACCTCCGTCGCTATTCCAGAATCAGGGATGCTGTCTTGTTTGCAAAGGCATCGAAAATCAGATGGGCTGGACATGTAAAGCGATTTGGAAACAACCACTGGACTAGAGCCATTACCGACTGGATCCCACGGGATGTCAAAAGATCACGTTGCCACCCACCTACAATATGGTCAGACTTCCTTGTCAAGACCCTGAAGGAACGGTTTGAGGCTCTTCATATTCCTGAACCAACCAGATGCCATTGGGCTACATTGGCATGTGATAGGGTCCAATGGAAATGTTACTGGCGCCTGCTCGAGCAAATCGATGAATAACGGGATTCAAGTGATCAAGTGATTGATCACAGTTCTATTCATGATATCCAGGATCTGGAAACAACCCAAGTGTCTGAGAACAGAAGATTGGCTAAAGAAATTGTGCTACATCTACACAATGGAATACTATGCAGCTATCAGAAAGATGAAGTCATGAAATTTACCTGCAACTGGATGGGTTTGGAGACTATCATGGTGAGTGAAATTAGTCAGAGAAAAAAGCCAGATACAGAATGACTGTATTCATTAATGGGGTATAAATATATACCAATGTTCTACTAATTGTGAGAAATGGTAATAGACTAGAACTCATCATTGAATATACACAAAGAGACTTGCATGGTTAACCCTAAATGTCTGTAGGTGAGCCACAATTTTTAAAAAAAGAGAGAGATACAGAGACAGAGACAGAGAGAAGGAGAGAGAGTAAAAGAGAGTAAAAGACAAAGCGCCTTCTAAAGAGGCAGATTGGGGGTGGGTAGGAGGGAAATGTGGGGACATTAGTGGTGGGAATGGGGCACTGGTGGAGTGATGAGTGCTGTAACACTATGATTGAAACCCAATTATGAAAATCTTTGTAATTTTATATCTCACTGTGGTATAATAAAAAAAATCTTACAAATATAAGTGAAGTAAAACTTCAAATAAAATAGTTTATTTAAAGGGAGTCTTTAAGGATTAATTAAAATCTCACTGACTGTGTAAACTATAACTTTAATTAGGAATGGATGTCATATAATTCCAAGGTTTTAGAAAGCTAAGGCTAAAATCTAAGGAACACTGAGGTAAATAACCAGAAGTAATGTTCATATATGAAACTAAATCAGCATTAGAAAGGGTAATTTTTTAATGTAACAGAAATATCCTTCATATAAGTTAAATGGACTTGCATGAAAAAATATGAGGTTCCATGGCTGGAACAGGTAATACACATGCCTTGCTTGGGACTAACCTAAGTTCAATCTCCAACACTGCATAAATTTCATTGAACAAGACCAGGGTCCTGAGCTTAGAACCAAGAGTAAGCCCTGAACACAGCCAGGTAATGCCTCCTACACCCCTCAAATAGTACAAAACTGAAAATGGAAGGTAATCATGAGTATAAAGTTTGGGGCAACATCTAATGTGAAATCTTTCCAAGAGTGAATCTATAGAAAATATATTCTATCCATATGCATCTCTCTCTCTCCTGAGGCTCCAAATATGTCTGACAATTTTTTTTTGCCTTCAAAAGAAAAATGTTTATGGCAGGAAGGTGGTTGATTTGGTCAATGTATGTGTTTTTAGGTTCCAGATATTGGCAAACACTGTTTACCTCAGGAGACACTTCCAAGCAGTACATACGGTTTTCAGGAAGCCATTGTCAGTAATAGTCAGCTACTTGTGGTTTAGTACTTGTAAACCTGCAAGGTTATACCCAGCTCCAATGTTAATCCAGTGGTTCTTGGATAGCTACATAGTGTCAGAGATCGAACCAGAATGGAGCTCATGAAAGGTCCAGGCAAATAAGATAAGTGGTGCTTTTATTTTTTATTTTATTTTTTTATTTTTACAATTACAAGATGCTCAGGTTTGTGTTTTGTCTCTACAGTGTTCCTACACCCATCCCTCCATCTGTGCCCCATCTCCCATCACCAATGTCACGACCCCCTTCCCCTCCCCCAGCCTGCCTCCATGGCGGGTTCTGTATCTCCTTTCTTACTTTCTCTCTCTATCTCCTTCTGACTTCCCTTTCTTACACATCATGGATTGTAGTATATTCTAGGAGATGATTGGTTCCATAGTTTGATGATGTACCACTTGGCCACAAGTGACTGCACGACTTTGGGAGCCTCATGGTCAGCTGAGCTAGGGGAGAGCCGGATGCCAGCTCTCCCCATTGTATCTGAGTCTCTGCATGCTATGGCTGGTCACACTGGGGCAGTTTTTGGGCAGGGCCACTGGGCCTCCGGTGTGAGACAGAGAGGGGAAGGGGGTGGCTCCAGCTCCATCTGAAGAATGCCCAATTAATTCCATCTCTGAGAGTTACCTACCTGGGCTTGAACACGGCTACTCTGTTAATCTGGTCTTGGGATCAGTGTTGCTCCTGGGTAGGCTCTGATGTGCTGTGGCATCCTGACAGAAAAAAATGGTGGCTATTGTGATGGGTGATTCCCATCCAGCTGCTTCCGAGGCCCCACAGAGACAATGGGCCCCTCCCAAAACCCATTTTTCCTCCTGGGAGCCTGATAGTCAGCTGAGCTAGGGAGAGCCGAATGCCAGCTCTCCCATTGTGTCTGAGTCTCTGCATGCTATGGCCAGTTGCCCAAGGGTGCTTTTAGATGAGAGGTGAAATTAAATTGATGCCTTTGATGTAAGGACTGTATTTCAGAGTATGAGTAGAGCATAGCCTATTATATTTCAGTGGAAGAACTAAATAGAACAGAACAATTGGCCTACACTGGAAACATTCATTCTCCAATAGACCTTTATATATTACCTGCAACATCTATTTAGAAGATAATGTGGATGCTCAAACTGTGGGATGTTGATTCATTCGTCCTTAGCACACTTGGCCCATTGTACCTACTTCTGTCTTACTCCATTAGTCATGTGAACCAATTATCCCAATTCTTTTTTTTTTTGGATAACACTACAAAATATACACAATAAGCAGACAAAATTTGTTTGTGGATGTGAGAAGCTTAAAGATGGGAAACAGAGTGGATGTTTTTTGTTCTTATCTATAGATGCTAAAATGAAGGTGAAGGTGTAAGACTAAAAGATAGTAGTAAAATTTATCATACTTTCTACTCAGTATTCAGGAAGGTTTTTTAAACAATGCTGCAGTACATTGAGTAAATGCATTGCAGAAGTACATGATGTAAGTCCTTTATAATGTGGTAGAATTTCATAATGTTGAGGAAAACAAACTTAAAAACAGGTAGTATGTAAAGGAATCAATTTAAATATGTACTATGGTAACAAATAAATTTAAAAGAATCAGTTTATATTAAATTAATGAAACAAATAAGAGCAAAAAAGATAATAAACTAGATCATATGATCTGTTATATATATTGATTTTGAGTTTCCTATACTCTAAATATCAAAAATATATCAGGAGAATGATATGCATCAACTTTAGGCACTGTTTAGCAATGGAGATGGAGGAGGAGGAGAAAAGGGAATGAAGTTCTGCTTTTACTTACAATGTTTCATTTATACTGGACCAGGGAGATGCAAAAAGCAAATATCACAAACCGATATATTTCACTGACCCTTGTCACTGCATTAATTTTGGCAGCCTGATTCTATTGTTTTAGCCATTTGTTGTTCCCCTACTATGTTTCTTATATACCATTTATGAGCGAGATCATTGTGTCTGTTCCTCTCCTAACTTCACCCAGTGTGATACTCTTCTGGTCTACCCACGTAGGAAAATTGTTTAATCTGTGATCTACCCATGTAGGGAAAATTGTGTAATCTCTGATCTACCCATGTAGGGAAAATTGTGTAATTTCTTTTCTTCTTTTACTTTTTTAATAGCTGAAAACTATCCATTGTGTATATATCGGAGAACTATTTGCTACCCTACTTGCTAGCCCTGAGATTTGTTTTGTAAATGAAGGACTTTTCTCTTTCCAGTACATTCTTTACATTTGCTAAAGATTTTTTGTATGCACACAGGAAGATGGTTAAGACTATGCATTGGTGAATTAATAACTGCTGGGCTTCCCTACATATATTCATAACTAAATGCCTCAATTGCCCTTAGATCGACTCTATGTCCCTCACGTCCCAAAAAAGAGGGTGTCATCTCCCCAAGAAAGATCACCGTAATCCTGTGTGTAGATAAATGTGTGTTTCTCTTACTGTGTTTATACAAAAATGACTAGAAAAATTATTGAAATGGCTGTTTATCTGCCAAGGACGAGAGAAAAACAATGTACCTAGGGTTTCTGTCCTATTGCCTAGGGAACAGGGGTGGGCCCCTGTTGATTCTGCCAGATGGGAGGAAGCTTTTCCTCACTTCTTTGTTTTCCTGAGAAAAGAGCCTTTTACCTTTGGTGTTTCCCCTAAACCCAGCATTTGTAAACTATATATACCTAGCAGAGTTGGATTCAGTGAGTGAATGTGTGTTTGTATGTGTGTGTGTGTGTGTGTGTGTGTGTGTGTGTGTGTGTGTGTGTGTGTGTGTGTAGTGAGTTGGAATGAGGATTGTTTGGAGAAATAAAGCCATAGTCCTTCAAGTCTGGTGTGCTGTGTTTCTTTGTCCATCAGTCAGAGGGATGGTCACTGGCTCTAAATGCAGCAAGGAAATTCAATGGACCCCATTGAATTTAGTTGAATCAACTGAATACAGTTGGGGACCCCAAATAGCCCCAACATATTTTACTATAGTTTATTGGATACTTGGGTTGTTCCTGCAAAGGATATTGTATATTTGCCCTCATTTACATGCATTTAAAACCCCCATAAATATTAAATTTATTCTTAGGGTTGTTATCTAATAATTCTTTTGTTGTTCAAAATAAGTTTTTTCCCACCAAGAGACTATTTTTTTCTAGCATTCTCAGATGCATCATACTCATGCTGGTAGTTTTTGTCCCAGTTTTAGAATCAGTCATTTCTTTAGAAGTTGTGATCATTCTTATTAGAAAATAGTAGTAAGAGCCAAAATCTGGACATTATGTATTCCCATTGCTACATATAAGGTATTTAATGTTTGTCGACCTTACAGCTGATAAAATAACAAGTTCTTTATGAGTTTATTAATCAGCATCCATGTAGTAGAAATATTTTAAATAATTCAATATGTGACTTTTGTATTTAGAATAAGTGATAATAGTTTTTTCTTATTGTTTGCTTTTTTTGGGGGTCATACCCAGCAATACTCATTTGTTATGCCTGGCAGGACTTGGGGACCATATGGGATGCTGGGGATTGAATCCAGGTCAGCCACATTCAAAGCAAACGCCCATCCCATTGTGCTATCGCCCCCAGCTCCAGTGATGATAGCTATTGTTGTTCTTACCCACTTAATATTTGTCTCTCTTTCCCAACTGCTCGCCTATGCATTTTGAGATTCAACATCAAATGAACAGGTATTAGTATTACAGAGACTGTAAGACCAGCTTTCACAATTGTGTAAAATTGACTCCCATACTAAAGTTTAATCCATCCCAGCATCCACCCACACTCCAACTCTATATCTGTCTCTACATAAACAGAGTAAGTATATTCATGCTCTTCATCCACAAAGCTACAGAAACAGCTGAAATTTAAGAAGCTGTATTCTATTATTTATTGTAGTAAAGGAGACGATATACTGTGGAGAAACTATGTGGCATATTAGCAAGAAAATAATAGATCTATAATAGGGTTTGTGATTTGGAAGAATAATTTGGGATATAGTGTAAGGAAGCAGAGGTTTGTTCTATATTGGTGTTATAGAAAGCACTGGTAATTCTATGATAGAGTTTTAAAAACTCTTAGCCATAGGGGTAAGATAGAAAAGCTTACCATAAGTTTCTTTGGTAAATAAGTAGTATTCACTGAATGATGGAGTATTTTGCATTTTGCATTTCATAGTCCCTTTTTTAAAGTTCCACAAAGTTTTTCATATTCAAGAAAAGAAAAAATGTGATTCAAGTATTAGTTCATTTTGTAACAAACATTTGAGACTTAGGAACATAGATCAATTTTAAGATAAAATTGCTTTAAAAAAAAAGGGCCAGAGACGACGGACTTGGAGCCTGGATTTGGGCTCCTCCTCCCATTCCTCTACCTCCATTTTGACAGGCATGGATGCGAGCTTCCAGCCACCACAGCCATCACCTCGGAAGAGAGACACTCAGATCCACAGCTGCACTGGCGTACAGCCACTTTGCCGCGCTCTGCAGCTACACAACAGTCTTAAACAACAATAGAAGTTAGGACCAGGTCCTTCCCAGGATCTTTCACATTTGTACACTGTAAGGATCATTCTAGTTGCAACAAACTGGCGAGGCTAATGAGGAATGGGGAATTATAATGTTACACTAGAACTACTATTGAATATATACATAGAGACATCATAAACTGTTAATATCTATAAGACAAGCCACAAAGTGTAAGAGAGAGAGAGAGAGAGAGAGAGAAATACAGAAACAGAGAGATAGAGAAAGAAAAGGTGCCTGTTATAGGGGCAGGCTGGGGTTGGGTGGGAGGAAATGTTTGGGCATTGGTGGTGGGAATGGGGCACTGGTGGAGGGATGGGTGCTGAAACACTGTATGACAGAGACCCAATTATGAACATCCTTGTAATTGTATATCTCACGGTGGTATAATAAAAATTAAGGGGGAAAAAAAAACAAAACAAAACAAAAAGGGCCAGAGAGAATGCAAGAGAGAATACAGCATGGAGAGCACTTAGATGCAGTCTACCTGTGTTCCATCCTTGATCCCTGGCGCCATGTCTGGCCCAGAGCACAGAACCCAGAGTAAGCCTTAGCACTGCCAGCCATGGCCTCCACTAACAATAACAAAAAACACTAAGGAGGCCATCTTATCAATTAATCTATCAACCTGTCTTTCTATTCCATTTGCTCTTCTTTAATTTAATCGAGACAAAATATAAAAAGTAGAATCCCCAAGTTCCTCAGCATTATAATCAACTTTCTTGAGACCTCTAAATTTTCTTGAAAAAGGAAAAAAATTAACTCCATTATTACATTCAAGAATATCACATGAGCAGTAACTTCAAGCAATAAATTTTATACAACCCAGGTCCAAAGTATAGCTACCCATGGCCAGGATTAGATGGGGAGCCAAAAATTTCTCCTTGGCAGACACATATAATGCTCCATTAGCATGCCCCTGACATATCCCAGAGTCAACATTGAAAAACATTAGTTCCATTAGTTATTTGGGCAGAGATACAACCAAAAACATCATGTTATCTTGTAGCTTGAAAGTCTTAAGATACCTGCTGGGATATAAAACATACAGCATTAAATTTTATTTGTACTCGAACCTTAGTAATCATCACATCTTCCCTGTCATAAATGAAGCTTACTTTTTTCCCTGAGTACAAAAATAATGCAATATGTTTTAGATGCTAGAGTTGAAAACTTAGTTATGTAATGAGACTAGGGAGTATACTATATTGTATTAAAGGATTTGAATTTCCTTATTTTACATAAGTTAAAATCATATAGAAATTAATCAGCACAGATCGACTTTTTGTTAATTTATCTTCTGATAATTCCATTTGCCATTTTCATAAGTGTTGTTGAAGCAAGCAATATGAAATAAATTTGTTATATGTTAAGGGGGCAGGCTGGAGGGTGGCGGGACACTGGTGGTGGGTTTGACATTTGCAACATTGTATGCCTGAAACAATTCTATTATGAACAACTTTGTAAAAAATATAGAACATTAAGAGTCAGGGTAGAAGAGATAAAAGAGTGACTATGCCTCTTCATTTGAGAGAAAAGAACGAAAGATCAGAATGTGAAGTAATTCCTCTCAGCTCTTTTTTTTTTTTAATGAAGCAATTTAACAACTCTGAAAAATAATAAGTATTCTAAAAATCATATCTATGAGTTAGAAGTGCAAGTTGAGGTTAAAATCAAAATCTCCTTTGGGAGCTGTTCTGAAATACATGGCTGGAAACTCAAAATTCCCATATTCCTAATGTGTATTTATGATTCTAGTGAACTTTCTAACACAGGTACATCTTCAGAATGACTGCCACGCACCCCTGCAGTGGCCCATTCAATCCCCCATCTCTGCAGAGGTGAAGCCGCACCACAGGAGGCTTTTCAGAGAGGTCAAGGAGAGAGATACAGGAGACAGAGACAGAGACAGAGACAGAGACAGAGAAAAGAATGCAGGCACCACTTGTTCTCTGCCACCTGGGCACAAGCAGCACATGGCTTGGGCAGCATCTGTGTGCCCTTCCTTTGTTCAAGGTGGCTTTTATAGGGTTTTATTAATCTGCCCCTATGTGGGTCTTCTACCTAGGTAGAGAGTCGGGTTGCTAAGATGTTGTCAAGGAGTAGTGATGGGAGTGGTGGATGGTTCTCTCTGAAATACTTTTCCTGTCCTTTGTTCTTATTGGAGCTTCTCATCTGGGGAGTAGGGTGGGGCTGAAGTCTTCTCAGGGTCTCATGGCACCAGGGAGAAGCCTTATGCAGCCTTAGTTCATCATGTGCTCAAGTCCTGATGGCCTTAGAGCTAGGTGGTTTGACTACTCCTTAGGAGTTCTGTTGCTCTAAGGGCCCTTTCCTGTCAGTCTGCCTACATCACCCACATCACTCCAGGGGTTGGATTGGAACCACAGGCCTCAGATGGCTGAGAAATGGCAGGAGGAGCCTGCACTTCTTAAAACCCTACTTGGTATTTTTTTCTATTCTTGAAGGGTATAGGAAAATGGGTAGGAAGTATCACTATCACTGTATCACTGTCTTCCCGTTCATCATCGATTTGCTCGGCGGGCACCAAAGTAACATCTCCACATGACCTGTCTCATGCAAGTAGAGCCCAAAGGGCACCTGCTTGCTCCAGGAACATAAAGAGCCTCAAACCATTCCATCAGGTCATTGGAATGAGGTCTCTAATTGTTACTGGTATCCTGGCATATCAAATGCGACACGGGTAGCTTGCCAGGCTCTGCCATGCGGGGTAGCATACTCTTGTAGTCATCTCAAAATCCAGCATTTATTGATGAACCGTGGGTGCAAGCGGCGCGTGAGCCGGGCTGTGATAGGCTGGTCTGCTGATGGAGTTCTGACGAGGGGAAAGTCCGGATGTGGAAAATGGAGGTCCTCATGGACTGGGGGGTCGTCTGGCTTGTTCCTTGAAAAGTCAGGAAGTAGGATTTTTTTTAAATTCCTGTTGTTTTGTTTATGTCATGCATGTGTTAATTTTGTTGAAATATCAGAATATACTTATAAATTGAATAAATATTCTAGTCAATATAAAACTACCATATTTTAAGTGTGTATTCTTGCCACACACAGACTTACATAGATATTGCTGGATATAAACATAGACTTTTGGCAAAATACATACTATACAAGCTTTATAACTGCTTATAATTTCTCGAGATTTATTGAAACTCTCTTGCTCCATCTATGAATATATAGAGGCAACATATTTTCAATGTCTGCTTTGCATTCAGTCACACAGGTATGTGTGGGGATTTGGGTTCGATATTAATTCCTGACTATCTGAGATCTCGGACAAATTTATTAACCTTTGTATGTCTCCAGTCATTTTATCTGCTGAAACTGGTATAACATTTCTCAAGAATTGTTGTGAAGATTAAATGACTTCTTGTCAAATAAATGTACTTTTCAAATTGGTGTTAAAAGAAAAGGTTAGGAGAAAAGTGGGATTTTAGTGCTTATACTAAGATAAAAATAAACAAATAAATTCACTCATGTGTAAGTATGTTTAATTATACTTTAGTTGTTTATATTGCATTGTACAATTATTTAGAACTTTTATTTTGGTTATGTGTTAAAATAATTAGTACTTGCTAGCTTGCTTACCAGAAGATTTTAAAAAAATTCCTTTGTAAAAAGTAATTCACATACCATAGAACTCATCAAACAATTCACTACCCTTTAAAGTGAATTGTGTACTGAGAAAATCACCATAGTTGCTGTTATAAAATTTTCATTATCCTAAAAATCCCTGGGTTCTTACCCAATTGTTCCCATCACTCTTAAGCAATTGACAATTGATAATTTGCTTTTGTGTGTCAATACATTCTTTGTTATGGATATTTCTATACAAACAGAATCCTACAATATGTGAACCAAGGACTTTTTTTTACCACAAATCAAAACAGATGGACAGAACATGTTTCCAGAATATTACCTTGAGATTGCTATTATCTGATGTAAAGTCAGCATTCAATAAACATTTCCT